>JACVVK020000085.1:290000-305000 GCA_018292915.2 Batillaria attramentaria
ATTGGCCAGACCATTTCCACGGGTACATGTCGTTTTTCACATACCCGTTTCCAATATCCAACACACCAGCCGATGAACTGACTGGACAAGGGGCTGAACAAAGACATTGCCGCCCGAATGCAGTATGTTCTTCTTGTGTATTGCTGCTGTAAGTTCCGGGTCTGTGAACAGGTATGTGAAAAATGACACGTCCTTTGCGGCCAGTTGGCGGCGCCTCAGTTGTCAGTCGCCAGCCCATGCTTTGTCTGTATTTCGGCTTCTTTGATGATAGCGGCGATACAAGTGACGAGTTGCATGACAGCCCGAGTCGAGACAAATGGTATTGACTTGATAGTGTAAAGTCAGTTCTGGTAGTTGTGAAATAATATTATTAGGCGTCAGATAATTAGATATGCCTACACCTCCACCGCATGCACACAGATCCTCATTGACAGTATCACTAATTTGACACCACAGTTCAGGTTAACCACAGGCAAAAGAACTTTCTTTCGTGCATGGGTACTATAAATATCTTAAATATCTGGTATATAAAGAAGTAGATCGCATTACATGTGTGTGTGTGTGTGTGTGTGTGTGTGTGTGTGTGTGTGTGTGTGTGTGAGAGAGAGAGAGAGAGAGAGAGACTTTTTAATTGTTCAGACATATTGTCCATAACAATGGAGTGAGCAAGAAACAGTCAAAAAGGACACACACACACACACACACACACACACACACACACACACACACACACACACACTGTCACCCCTCATGGTCAGTCACATGTGGTTTCACATGCTCGTTGGTAACGGGACTTGCCGCTTGTCGCCTACCACCCTGACGCCAGTTGGGGCAAGTTGTAACGGGACCCATCAGTTTGCCGTTAGCTATTACGTGGCCAATACCCGAACAAGCCAGTGACCGCCGTATTCACAAGAGGGTGCGAGCTTCACGTGCTGTCTGGCTAGAGTCGACCGCTCGTCTGAGTGTGATGCAACGTGCCGTCATGTTGCGCTGGCTAGCCTCGACCGCTAACCGGAGTGTGATGCAATATGACGGCACGTTGCGCCGTCTCTCGGGGCGGACTGCTGGCCGCGAGGTTGCATAATAGTGCTGTTTAAGCGCACGGTTACACGACTGCCAGTCTGCATGTTGCCGTACTCGGCTGCCTGCTGGCGGGCAAGTGTTCCGCGGCACACGCAGCCTGCGGCGTTGCAAGGTTTGGGCAGTGATTGGTCAGTTGGCTGTACGGGCTGCCTGTGGCTAGCTGGCTGCCAGGAAAAATAGAACGGCTTTCTATTCCAGCGCCAGCACCGGCAAGGGGGATTTGCCAGCTGGCAGCCAGCGATTTAATTAGGGTTGCCAGCGTTGCCAGCCCTGCAAGTACCAATCCTGGCAACGTGTAGCAGCGACCCTTAGTGCTGTCTAGTGCTGTGGCGATTTTTTTCCAGGATGTGATTCGTGCGTGGGCGCTTAGGAGTTAACCACTAGACTACCGACCGCCCCGGTCGACCCGTTCTCGCGAAAGGGACCGTAAGTCGCGCTAGGCCGAACGCCGCTACAGGCGAAAAGAGTCTTGGGGGTCAGTATGGCCACCTAGAGGACAGCCAACTTCAACTGCTGATATCTCTGTTAATTTTAGTACTACAGCTTTCATTCTTATATAAACTGTATAACCCGTAGATAGATGGCAGTGATATACATATCTCAACATTGATAATTTTCAACTTATGGCCCCTTTTGTGAGAACGGGTCACAAAATGAATCAGAATTGTCGTCTGCTCACTACACAGCACACGTCTAGAACAACATAATACGCTGGCCAGAGTCACCACAATGGTGTCAGATGCTATACTGTGACCCACGTGACTGATTCTGATGCACAGATCAAGCACACTCGCTGACAAGTTCTCCACACGTTGCTGTATGCCTGTCAAACGCGTAGAGACTTGCACTTGTGTACGTCTTGTCCTTTCGTACCATACCTCTGACAGTTGTTTGGGTTTCGAAAACTAGTCGGTCCTATTTACCGCGGAGGCAGACCCTCAACCGACTGGGCGAGTCGGTAGAGAGGTGACCTTGACCTGTGTACTGGCGATAAATGGCTGACCTTGGGAAGGGGAGGTAAACAATACCACCCGGGTCTCTCGGTATACCTGGCGTGGCCAGTTACCTGGATTGTTTACTTGGGATGGCGGTACAGACCCGATGGATGTGAGTCTGATGTGGGGCAGCTGCTGCTTGAAAGGCACAGGGAGGGAGGGGGGGGGGGGGGGGGGGGGTTAGAGGCTTGAAGCGGGTCTGCAATCTCAACAAAACGCCACAAACAGTGTGTTTTATAAAACTATCCATCTGTACAAAATACACAGTCAACTCTGTCACAGTTACAGAGTTTTCGGTGTCCCTGAAACCCCGATAAAAAGCCAAGGGCAGCCTGATTTCACAGCTCAGTTTGCGTTTTGACACTGAGCGAGAAAGATCGCAGTGACTAGTCTTCTCGTGCAGCCTACAACACCCGCTAGAAGTATAAGCGGTGTGTCTCTCGCTCACTGACCAACAGCACAAAGAAGTCACAGCAAACTCACGCTCTGGTTTCATAAAAACTTCGCTGAAAACTCTGCAACTGTGACAAAGTTGCCTGCATTATGCACAGTCGCCAGAGTCGCAGATTAAACACACACACACACACACACACACACACACACACACACACACACACACACACACCGCGACAATGTTCGCGGCTTTGCGTTGAGGGTTCAGACCTTTAAAGGTCTGTGCTGCTACTAATTGAATGTTGATTTCAACAACGTCGTGGGGTTTTTTGTTGTTGTTGTTGTTGTTTTGTTTTGTTTTGTTGTTGTTTTGTTTTTGTTTTGTTTGGAGGGGGGGGGGGTAGGTTAAGTATTTTGGGTGGTGGGAAGGGAGTGGTTCCCTACATGGTCCAACCCTTGTCGTGGGGTAGTGGCTTGTGTACCTCAATGACCCAGAGAGCTACGCCAGCGGGAGCACGTGCTCCTGGCAGGGTCACCCAAGCTGGACAGGTCGAAGGGTAGAGGTCAGACGAATGTGGACCACCTCTCCAAGAGGCTAAACGGGTTTGCGTAGGGTTAACAGCCCTACCTGTAAAAAAAACATAACGTTACAGAAGCATCGACAGCAACAAACCAAAACATTCACCTGGGCAAGGA
The DNA here is from genome assembly GCA_018292915.2 of Batillaria attramentaria. NCBI lineage: Eukaryota > Metazoa > Mollusca > Gastropoda > Batillariidae > Batillaria > Batillaria attramentaria. The sequence goes on from JACVVK020000085.1 coordinate 293,171, forward strand.
AGGGTCTCCATCCCGGAGACCTATGACGCATTGCAGTGAAAGCCGAAAGGAAGCTGCAAGGCCGACCCCCCTTCTAACACCCAGGACAATGACGAGAGTAGCCACATGGAACATCAGGACAATGTATGAAGTAGGAAGGACCATACAAGTAGCAAGAGAGATGAAGAACTACAAGATAGGAGTACTGGGACTGAGTGAGACAAGGTGGCTACAGACAGGACAGCTGAGATTTTCATCGGGAGAGCAATTGCTGTACTCGGGACACAGAGGATGGAGCCCCCCACACTGAGGGCGTGGCCCTGATGCTGGCACCGGAGGCACAGCGGGCACTCATCGGCTGGGAACCTGTCAACTCCCGCATCATCACAGCCAAATTCATCACCAAGAAGAAAGACATCAAGCTAAACATCATCCAGTGCTACGCTCCCACCAATGATGCGGAAGAGGAGAAAAAAGACGACTTCTACCAACAACTACAGACAGTGATAGATAGAGGAGGAGCCAAGGACATGACCATACTGATGGGAGACTTCAACGCCAAGATTGGATCAGACAACACAGGCTATGAGAACACCATGGGAACACACGGACTGGGACAGATGAACGAAAATGGCGAGCGCTTTGCAGACTTCTGTGCCCTGAACCAGCTAGTGATAGGAGCAGCATCTTCCCACACAAGCGCATCCACAAGGCCACATGGAGATCGCCGGACCATGTCACGGAGAACCAGATTGATCACATCTGCATCAGCCGGAAGTTCAGGAGATCGTGGCGAGATGTGCGCGTGATGAGGGGTGCCGATGTATCATCAGACCACCACCTTCTTGCTACAACACTGAGACTTCGGCTTAAGAGACACACCAACGCCAACAACACACGGACCAGGTACAACGTTGGCCTACTCAGGAACACAGAGACACAAGCAGCATTCCGGATCAGCCTTTCCAACAGGTTCCAGCCACTGCAAGACCTGATAGAAGACAGTGGAATGGATATCGAGACACAGTGGGAACACAGCAAGAAACTCTGGCACGACACATGCGAAGAGGTCCTTGGCAAGAGAAAGACCCAACACAAGGAATGGATCTCTGCTGATACCATCCAGAAGCTGGAAGTTAGGAAAAAGAAGAAAACTGCACTGAACACGAGCCGAACAAGAAGAGCTAAGGCAAAGGCACAGGAAGAATACACAGCAGCTGACAGAGAAGTGAAGAGGAGCACCAGAAAGGACAAGAGGGACTACACATCGACAACCTGGCCAATCAAGCAGAGGAAGCAGCCGGACAAGGGAACCTAAAAGACCTGTACCAGGTGACCAAGAAGCTCGCGGGCAAGTTTCAGCAGACAGACAAACCAGTGAAGGACAAGAACGGCACCCACTGACAACAACTGAGGAACAGCTGAAGCGATGGGCAGAACACTTCAGGGAGCTGTTAAATCGCCCCATCCCTGAAACACCACCAGACATCCCGCCAGCTGAGACAGAACTACCCTCAACTGCGACAAGCCCTCTAAGGTGGAGATCAGGAAAGCCATCATGACACTGAGAAATGGGAAAGCTGCAGGGCCAGACGAGATACCAGCAGAAGCCATCAAAGCAGACACAGAGACAGCCGTCAACTGCTGCACAGCCTATTCAGCAAGATCTGGGAGAAGGAAGAGGTGCCAGCCCAGTGGAAAGAAGGGATCGTCATCAAGCTGCCAAAGAAAGGGGATCTCAGGGACTGCAGCAACTACCGAGGGATCATGCTCCTGTCAGTGCCAGGCAAGGTTCTCAACAGAATTCTACTGGAGAGGATGAGGGAGGCAGTCGACCCTATGCTCCGAGACCAGCAGGCGGGCTTTCGCAGGAACAGGTCCTGCGCTGACCAGATCGCCAGCCTACGCATCATTGTTGAGCAGTCACTGGAGTGGAACTCCCCCCTCTACATCAACTTCATAGACTATGAGAAGGCCTTCGACAGCGTAGACAGAGAGGCGCTGTGGAAGCTGCTAAGGCACTATGGAGTTCCCGGGAAGATCATCTCCCTGATCCAGTGCACCTACAAAGACATGAGCTGCAGGATTGCCCATGCCGGCCAGTTGTCAGAAAGCTTCGAGGTGAAGACCGGAGTCCCCAGGGATGCCTGTTGTCCCCGTTCCTCTTCCTCCTGGTCATCGACTGGATCATGAAGACCACCACAACAGCAGGAAAAACGGGATACAGTGGACACTCTGGGCCAGCTGGATGACCTCGACTTTGCGGACGACCTGGCGCTCCTGTCTCACAGCACAGCCAGATGCAGGACAAGACTACATGCCTGGAAGCCACATCAGCCGGAACAGGGCTCAAGATCAACAGGAGGAAAACCGAGCTGATGAAGATCAACACCACTGCCAACACACCAGTCACAGTCGGTGGAGAGCCCATCAGGGAGGTAGAGTCCTTTGTCTACCTGGGGGTGTGGTTGATGGACAGGGAGGCACAGACCGAGACGTCACAGCCAGAATCGCAAGGCAAGAGCAGCAATGGTCATGCTGAAGAATATCTGGGCATCCAAAGTTGTCAGCATAAGAACCAAACTTCGCATCTTCAACTCCAACGTGAAGTCAGTTCTGCTTTACGGATGCGAAACATGGAGGACAACGAAGACGATGCAGCAGAAGATCCAGACATTTCTCAACACCTGTCTGAGGCGCATCTTCAACATCCGATGGCCAGAGAAGATCCGGAACGAAGAGCTGTGGGAGCGAGCAGGGCAGGAACCAGCGGCCAAGCAGATCCTGCGGAGGAAGTGGGGCTGGATTGGACACACCCTCAGGAAGCCAGCATCCAGCACCACACGCCAAGCCCTGACATGGAACCCACAGGGGAAAAGGAAGAGAGGCCGGCCTCGCAACAGCTGGAGCGGGACACTGAGGCAGAGTTATATAAGCAGGGGACCAACTGGACTGGAGTGGCAAGAATAGCCCAGAACAGAGTGCGATGGCGAAGGGTTGTCGATGGCCTATGCTCCACGTGGAGCCAGGGGCCTAAGTAAGTAAAGAAGGGAGTGGTTGTGTGGGGGGTGGTGAAAGAAGACGGGGAAGTGTGTGTGTGTGTGTGTGTGTGTGTGTGTGTGTGTGTGTGTGTGTGTGTGTGTTTGACAGGGGGAGAGGGGGGTGAGTGGATGGCGAAAGAATGTGTGTGTGTGTGTTGAGGGGGGGGGGGGGGGGCGGGTGGCAGGGGCGAAAGAATGTGTGTGTGTGTGTGGGGGGGAGTGGGTGGCGAACGAAAGAATGTGTGTGTGTGTGGGGGGGGGGGGGGGCGAAAGAATGTGTGTGTGTGTGTGTGTGGTGTGGTGTGGTGTGTGTGGGTGTGGTGTGGTGTGGTGTGGTGTGTGTGTGTGTGGTGTGGTGTGGTGGTGGTGGTGGTGTGTGTGTGTGTGTGTGTGTGTGTGTGTGTGTGTGTGTGTGTGTGTGTAAAAGCATACTGACCTCCAAGCCTTATAGCTACATGGCGACATGCAGACAGATCTGGCTGAGAAGAAACCAGATTTTGCAGTCTGGACGTGACGACAGCATCCAAGAACTGGCGTTAACATCCGGCTGAGTGATCAAGACGAAGATACCTATAGGGATGGAGTCGCCATTGTTTACGTCCCATGGTGCACCGCGTCTAATGGGAGACTACACTGATTAGCACGACCGACAGTGTTATTCACAGTGTCCTTGAGACATGTTTATCGCAGTCTCTGTCCCTTCCACGAGAACATCCCGAAGACTTGTCTTGCTAATTAGTTCTAATTAGTACTGTACCACATATATATCTCTCTCTCTCTCTCTCTTTCAGGGTGGGTGGGTGGGTGTTTGGGGGTTTAACGTCCTTTTCCACAACATACGGGTGATATCAAAGACGGGGCAACGATGAAGAAGAAGCCAGCACAAATACTTGGCCCCAACCGGGATACGAACTCACGACCCGAGCATTACAAGTCCAAACGCTCTACCAGTCGGCCACCCCGGCTCCCCTTTTGCTCTTTCAGAGCGAAGAAAGAAAAGAAGAAATACAGAAAGAGAGAAAATAGTTGAGGGAGAGAGAGAGAGAGAGAGAGAGAGAGAGAGAGGGGGGGTAAGAAGGAAAGGTAAGAAAGCACCAAAAACAAAGGGGGAAAAAAACACGACTGAACAGCCAAAGAAATTTCAGAAAAATCAGAAAAGGAAGAGTAAAAAAAGAATACGTTTATAACAAGTTGTTAAGTTGTTTTGTGACAAATTTGTTTATTTCCCACTCAATCGCCTTCCGTGAACTTTTCTTTCCTACGCTATAAAGCATTATTACGACGGACAATGCAAATTTAAACCAAAACCAATCCAGGACAACAACAACAACAACAACGACAACACACACACACACACACACACACACACACACACACACACACACACACATCGATAATGTCACTCGGGCCGATCGTCGGGGGTTTTCTCCGGGTACTCCGGCTTTGTTCAGCCCACAAAAAAATAAATTAAAAAAAATGAAATTTTTTTATTTTTTTTTGCTGCCCCAACTCTTTGCCAACTCCAGTGGTGTTCCTCCCAGGTCATGGGTGGAACCCACGGAGGACTCGGAAGTTGGGACAATATTTATTATGCATGATGATGGAGATGAGGATGATAGTAAGATGATGCTATGGAGGTCCATGTGGTTTGGGACTGCGGGACAGGGCCGCATTCAAACCTTTCCTGTCATAAATATCCCGGCATTAACCAGGCCCGGGAACTACGGCACCTGCGGTGCCGGCCGTGTAATCATCCACATCATAAGACGTGTCATACTAAGGGAAGCACCCCCAAAGTCGCACCCGTGAAGTGGGTGAAACTCGGCTGTGTGGCAACAGCCTCCCCATCGGGCCCATAGCACACCCGCTCTGGGTAGGAGCTGACCTAGGTAGGAAAAATCCCGCTTGCCTCGGCTGGGATTCGAACCCGGGTCTCCCGGTCCATGGTCCGAAGTGCTAACCACTACACTACGGGGGCCGTATTTTTTTTTTTTGTTGTTGTTGTTGTTGTTGTTGCCCCAACTCTTTGCCAGCTCCAGTGGTGTTCCTCCATGGTCATGGGTGGAATCCACGGAGGGCTCGAAGGCTGGGGCAATTTTTATTATGTATGATGATGAAGATGAGGATGATGATAAGATGATGCTATGGAGGTCCATGTGGTTTGGGACTGCGGGACAGGGCCGCATTCCACGCTTCCTGTCATAAATATCCCGGCGTTCACCAGGCACGGGAACTGCGGCACCTGCGGTGCCGGCCGTGTAATCATCCACATCATAAGACGTGTCATACCAAGGGAAGCACCCCCAAAGTCGCACCCGTGAAGTGGGTGCATCTCGGCTGTGTGGCAACAGCCTCCCCATTGGGCCCATAGCACACCCGCTCTGGGTAGGAGCCGACCTAGGTAGGAAAAATCCCGCTTGTCTCGGCTGGGATTCGAACCCAGGTCTACCGGTCCATGGCCCGAAGTGCTAACCACTACACTACGGGAGCCGGCTACGAGCACGCCTGTCAGTTTTAACTTGTGTTCTGTTGTAATGCTGTTACTGTTTGACGGGGATCTGTACTGAGGTGAATAAAAATATTTACACCAACAATATACAAACTGCAGCTAACGAAATCACAACAAAACCAACAAGTACATCAATTTCAATCCAAGATACATAATTATAGACATCACACCATCATCCCATCATATGGCTCGAGCGGACATATTATACGATTTTACTGTTTCGATTGAACTTGGCAAGTTTTAATTTTGCTTTCTTTGATGTCAGTGTCTAGTGACATAAATGTACAAAAATTGACAGACGAAACTAATCTGCGAAATGTGTACGGTAAAAACGTTTGCCTTTCTGAGCTTGAACTATCGGGCATTCCATGATAAAGTGTAGTTTATCATCGAGTATTAACACTGATATCACATCTCGAAAAGTCTGTCCTCTCAGTCTAGGTGTGCCACTTCGTTTTCCCAGTTCAACTACTAGTTTGTGATTACTAGAACGGAATTTCAATTATTGCCTGCAAGAGTTGTCCCCCGTTCTGTTGCATACACAGAACCGCAGCATGCATGCATTTTTCGTGGCAACTTTGTGCTCTGCCACGAAAATGGCGTACTTGTTGCGGCAAGCGAGACAACTCATGCAGGCAATAATCTCTGAAACAGGCTGAAAATGTACTGTGCTGGTGAATGCGACAGAACTCACCGCTTCTGTGCACACTGTGAAATACCACGTCAGTTGACCACAAAGTTGTCCAGAACTGTCCACTGTCCTTGTCACTGAGCGTGTTTTTTTTTTTTTCTTCTTAGTGATTAGTTGTCTCGGCTCAGGTCTCGGTTCTGCTGGCCTTTTCCTCGCTGCCCCGTCTTTGATATCACCCTTATGTGGTGGAAAAGGACGTTAAACTCCCAAACACCCACCCACCAACCCACTCGGTTAGCTTGTGAGGAGCCGGGGTGGCCGAATGGTAGAGCGTTGGACTTCTAATGCTCGGGTCGTGAGTTCGCATCCCGGCTGAGGCCAAATATTTGTGCTGGCTTTTTCATCGTTGCCCCGTCTTTGATATCACCCTATGTGGTGGAAAAGGACGTTAAATCCCCAAACACCCACCCGCCCACTCGGTCAGCTTGTTTCGGGTCATTACAGAGGGTAATCGTAGTGAAACCCGATGCCGGTACAGAGTTGGCTCACGACGCAAAGAAAATACACAGCGAAACAAAATACTTACGAACTGGACCCATAGAGCACCACGCGATGCCTGGAGCCGACAGATAAAAAAGAGATCAAGGTCGCATTATGGCTGCGGCTGCAGACTAGGGACTAAATTGTGTCGGCCTGGGACCGGCGGGTCACAAACTGGGGCTTGTTGCAAGTGAATCGTGTCACGCTACCCCCCTCTCCCGCCAGACAGAGCAAATTATGTGCACTCTGCTCCATCGACACTGTCTGGTAGGGGACGGGGAGCACTCCAAAAAACTTCGACACTGGAAATGGCCAAGTCGGGAGGAGGAAGGGAGTGGGGGGGGGGGAGGGGAGACTCGGACTCGGTAAGTTTCCAGTAGATTTGTTGCTATGGCTGACTGATATTGACAAACAACAACAACAACAACAACACCAACAACAACCAGTCATAAGCCAGTGCTTCAGTCTTGTGTGATCTCACCCGTTTATGGGGGAGCCGGGGTGGTCGAATGCTAGAGCGTTGGACTTCTAATGCTCGGGTCGTGAGTTCGTTCCCGGCTGGTGCCAAATATTTGTGCTGGATTTTTCATCGTTGTCCCGTCTTTGATATCACCCTATGTGGTGGAAAAGGACGTTAAACCCCCAAACACCCACCCCACCCTCACCCGTTTATCTGTTCACTTGTCGTGACTGAAGCAGAAGACAAATTTCCTTTTATGTACAATAATGTTATCTGTATCTGTATGTTTTCCGCTGTAGGATGTTATACTAGTCTCAAGGTTTTGTCCATCAACCAGGCTTGTAGATTGGCGAAAATAGAACGTTCGTCCTTGACCCTCCAGTCGGTCAGGAAAAGTACAGGGAAGTTGTGAACTGCTGTCATCAGTGTCTGGCTTCCATGGACGTCCTGTGAATGTCGTCATTTACGGTTGTCTGTTGCAAAGCGCGTCAGTCGGGCCGTTAACGCTGTTCATACCAAGTCAGTTTCGGGTTGTCCCAAACCGGCCATAGTCTCTGGAACAGCCGCTATATCTACCTCACGAATGAGCCGGTGTTACGTCGCTAACTGCAGACTGTCGCTAACTGCAGAAAGTTGTAGGCGCATGTGGGAAATAAGGAGCACGCCCCGCACTCCTCATCTCGTTATAGACATTCCGGCGGGACCGCTGTCGTCTGCTGCAATGCCTTTTCCCACTTTGCCCCAGCGATCTTAGATACCCTTTTATTATACTGAACAAGGCTTTTGTGGGATTAGCAGCTGCAGCGAAAACAGTAGAAATCTCTGTGATTTCTCTGTGAAATCTGCAGATTTCCTCTGCCGCAAATCACGCGCCTGTACCTCGCACGCACTCGAGGTCAAGGTCAGCACCGCATTAGTTCGGGAGTTCTCATTAAATTATCACGGAACGCAAATTATTACACTACGTTATGTTTGCTGCTTTTATTGATCAACAAATCCTTAGGTGGAGGCGTGTTAACGTTATCATTGTGATTTAATTACCAAATTAGTGATGTATCCCAGTTATCATCAGTTTCTGCGATCTGTCTGCAGTTAGCGACAGTCTGCAGTTAGCGACGTCACAGCGCGGCCGGCACGGCCTGCGAGCAGTTAACCCAGAGGCAGACGTAGCGAAGAACAATTGAACTGTCACTACAATGGCCTGACCATAAAAATGAGATGTAGAACAAAATCGCGTGATGTGTCTCCATTTGAAACGCCGGCTCTCGTTAAACGCGTCTGTTTTAGTCCACAGAGGACAGCTTTCGTCACAGCTGCGTTTTTGAGTTCGGCTGTACGCTCGCTGTGGCCTACCCTAGTGATGAGTAGATCTTTGGAACCTTATGAATGACAATGACAATGACAATGATACTTTATTTTTCAAGGATGAAAGGTTAGGTACAGCGTCCTTTCTTCTATCTTTGTGGGAGTGTTGCACTTTGATTATACTCGTGTTTGCTGCAACTGATAAGAAGTGACCGTCAAGGAACCATTACATCGTTCCTGATTTTCGCGTACAGGGCCCAAACCGAAAAAGAGTCAAGAACGTGGAATACTCGCGCGGGATACGAAATGTGTGGTGCTGGCTGCACTGACAAACGAACATTCAAACGACCCGAAGTCCTTCCACTTAACGTTTTCATCGTTGCCCCGTCTTTGATATCACCCTATATGGTGGAAAAGGACGTTAAACGCCCACCCACCCCACCTACCTACCCCTTCCACTTAACGAGTGACCGCAACATCTTAGGCGGCGACGCCTCGCTCTTTGCTCTGCCTTTAGCCCTATTGGCTCAGTGCCAGTCTGTGAGAATCTGTAACTCTGCATGTGTCAAGAAATGAAGAAGAATCTCGGAATGATATGTCAGCCTAGCAACGCCGGGACATGAACATTTTCAAGGATTACGGCACAGACGTGGGTAAGGATGGTTGCGGGCGGAGGGGTGGGGGTTGGGGGGGGGGGGGGGGGGGGGGGGGGTTGGGGGGGGGGGTTGGGGGGGGGGGGGGGGGGGGGAGGGGGAGTGGGGGGTGAATAGAGATGATAACGTGACAAGCAAAAACTGAAAGGTCTTTATTCAAAACCGGCCCAGCAACAGTCATACCGGCTATGTCTGTCTGTCTGTCTGTCTGCACAGAAAATCAATACCCGCTTCAGCCCATGCTTCCTCATGTATCCATTCGTCTGATTTTGTACAGACCGGCAAATACTGTATGACACAGTTATCCACCTCTATGACGTGGTAACCTGAAAACAGCGGCATCTTGCCACGGTAGTGTTGAGGCGAGATCGAAAAACCACGTGGTTTCTCGCGCACACCACGGAACAGGGACAGCACGCACGGTACCTCAGGGCTGAGGCAGAATGGACGAGTGGGTGGGTGGGTGTTTGGGGGTTTAACGTCCTTTTCCACCACATAGGGTGATATCAAAGACGGGGCAACGATGAAAAAGCCAGCACAAATATTTCGCACCAGTCGGGATCGAACTCACGACCCAAGCATTAGAAGTCCAACGCTCTACTATTCGACCACCCCGGCTCCCGTAGAATGGACGACTCCACTCCTGTCCATCAAAAAGGCCGAGCCCCCAGAATCCAGCCAATCGCGTCCCGCGGCATAATGAGCACATCACATGGCATGGTCTGGGAAACCTTTTGCCCGACACTACAACGAGGGAAGAGCGTGTAGTTATATATGACTGACACGTGGAAAGAAAGCAGTAAGTCCGTTGACGTCATTCAATTTTGAGGATAAAGACTGTTACGTCAATCTATTTCATCTTGAAATCACCCATTCCCCCCCCCCCCCCTATACAATGACGTACTGTGTTTTGCAGAGTAAAGGGGCGGGGCTTTGCCCTCGGGGTTTGTCGAGTGGAGTCGTCTATTTGGGGCTCGCCCTTGATCTGGATCGCTTATAATTCTGTATTCAAAGCACCTGCACGTTAATAATAATAATAATAATAATCGCATTAATACAGGCGCTTTATCCCAAATATTTTGGCTAAAAGCGCCGCGAGCTAAACCCAACACGCACGCTCACGTGAATCACACGCATTCTCTCACACACAGGACATAAACGTATTACAATCACGTGGTGCGAAGGGTCAGCTCAGCTATTTAAATTTCGGAATTTAGATATGCATTTATTTTTCAAACTTGGTGGGCTGAACATTTCCAAAGCAGAGGGGGAGGAAGCCGGAGTACCCGGAGAGAACCCCCGACGATCGGCCCGAATGAACGGTGCCACGTACGAGAAGGAAACAGTCTTTGCCCCGAGTGGGGCTCGAACCCCTGACCTCTCGCATTGGTGACAAGTCTCTTAACCACTAGACCACCGACCGCCCCGTTGCTCAGAAATGCTCTCCTTCTTTGCCCAAGTGTCGTATTTATTTTTGATACGGAGTCATACTCACGTGTAGTAATCGAAAGATGTTTATGTATTAACAAACAGCTATATTTACACTGTCGTAATCAGATCAGAGACTGAATACAGGAGTTCCGTCCCTTGATCATCACTTTCGCTAACGCCGGGCTGCCGTCAACCGATTTTCTGAATTCGGACTGCCCAAACGAAAAGATTTTCGTACTCCAACGCAGGAGACCCCACTAGCTCAGTCATGTATAAATTTGTTTTAATCACTTCCTCCCTCACTCTTCAACAAAAGACCTTTGTGCCAAGAGAAAGACACCAAAGCCTAAGTTTTAACCGGGTATATAACGTGTAAGTTTGATTCTTTTTATGAGAGCTACAGTGAAAGAAAAACACAAAAAAACAGCTGGATGCATTCGCTTTAAAAATATGTGACTCTCTGGTTTACGTTTTTGGGCGACGGGGAACTGAAAACATTGCCTGGTTATTGGAATTGGGAATGCTGGTGATGGGGAGTCAGAGGGGATGGTGGTGGTGGTGGTGGTGGTGGTGGAGGGGGGGGGGGTATTGCCTGGAGGAGGTGCGGTAGGATCAGAAAAGAAGAGAGCGAAAAAAAAAAAAATGTGCCAGACATTGGTTCATCCCAACTGGAGAAGTGACGTCACTGGCGGGAGGAAAAGTAGTGATAAACAAGGTCTTTGGGTTGAAGGCTTGGTCGGTTAGGAGGGGGATTGAGGTGCTATTCTGGGACGCTGGATCTCGGATCGATATAGTTGTCATTACGTCTCTATGCCCCCCTCCCCCCCCCCCGACCCCCACCCCACCTCTCCTCTCCTTTCGGTCCTCTCCATCCTACCCTTTTCTGTGTCTGTTTCTTGCAGTAGCCGGGGGGTGGGGGTGGGGGTGGGGGTGGGGAGGGGGAATTTATCCTCGGGGGTGGGTGCCCTTTTTGCGTAGCGACGTTTGGGATAATGCAACCGAAAACCATTTACAAGGCAAACAACGTTGTTTTTCAGCTGACCGGGTTTTTTTTCCCCCCCCCCCCCCTGCCTCCGGAGATGAAGCTGTTTGTCATGGTCAGGACATCTGAGGAGAGACCGTTCTCCAAGCGTCATCTTAATTTTTCTTCATTTTTGAAAAATGCCTTTCTTGTTCATTTTCGTCGGCATTTGCGTGTTAGAGTTTGTTTATTTGTTTGTCAGTTGGTGTTGTCGGATGTGTTTGTTTGTTGGTTTTGTTTGTTTGGGCAGGAAATGGGGG
>JACVVK020000085.1:315000-335000 GCA_018292915.2 Batillaria attramentaria
TTATCGGTTACGTCAATAATAGCTCCAGTTACAATTCTATGTCTGTTATTTTCCGCTTCGCCGGGCTCAATCTGGAGGTCGGGAACTGGGGGGCTGTTCACCCAACCAGTGAATCGCTCTTTGTAGCCAACCGAAGTGCAGTGTACTTTATGAAGTATGTACGTAAACTCAAGGTCGAACCAGTACCAATGTCCTCTTTAGGCAACGTCGGAGTTAGTTAGTTAGTTAGTTAGGGCTTAACGCCGCGCAAGCAACAAAGGCTAATTCGCGGCACATGAAAGTCCCTTCCTGCCAGGTCCTATAAAACATAAAATTCCCGCGTTAAAACAAGATGTAAATAAATATTAAAAATCTATCGGGTCTAAATGAGACTTCTTTCGAGACTTAAAAATTTAACATAGGTGGTCAGTGGAAGACAGGCAACGTCGGAACAGAAATCGAAGTCGGTAGACAGCGTAAAAGCACTTTTGCATAAAATCATCTCCCGTGATATATTCATCAGCCAAAGTTGCACCTTGTCTGCCCGGGCGCAGGGGAGCCGGGGTGGCCGAATGGTAGATCGTTATTTATGTGCGTCGCTCACCCTCCTGCCACACACTGCTCGACATCTCTTCCCCCCCCCCCCTCACCTATTCCTCCCTCCCCCCTCTCCCCCCTTCCCCTCACACACCCAGCCACACTGAGGACTGAACAGAAGTCACTGTCCAAAAATGCCACAGCAATGTTTCAAAACTTTGGCCTATACTATAAACAAGCCCCAAGCGTATTAAAGGTCTGCAATCATGATCTATAAACAAGCCCCAAGCGTATTAAAGGTCTGCAATCATGATCTATAAACAAGCCCCAAGCGTATTAAAGGTCTGCAATCATGATCTATAAACAAGCCCCAAGCGTATTAAAGGTCTGCAATCATGATCTATAAACAAGCCTCAAGCGTATTAAAGGTCTGCAATCATGATCTATAAACAAGCCCCAAGCGTATTAAAGGTCTGCAATCATGATCTATAAACAAGCCCCAAGCGTATTAAAGGTCTGCAATCATGATCTATAAACAAGCCCCAAGCGTATTAAAGGTCTGCAATCATGATCTATAAACAAGCCCCAAGCGTATTAAAGGTCTGCAATCATGATCTATAAACAAGCCCCAAGCGTATTAAAGGTCTGCAATCATGATCTATAAACAAGCCTCAAGCGTATTAAAGGTCTGCAATCATGATCTATAAACAAGCCCCAAGCGTATTAAAGGTCTGCAATCATGATCTATAAACAAGCCCCAAGCGTATTAAAGGTCTGCAATCATGATCTATAAACAAGCCCGGAAAATAACAGACATAGAATTGTGAGGGGAAGGGGGGAGAGGGGGGAGGGAGGAATAGGTGAGGGGGGGGGGGGAAGAGATGTCGAGCAGTGTGTGGCAGGAGGGTGAGCGACGCACATAAATGCTATGATTTATATGTTGTTTGCGTGTGGTGCAGGTGTGAGCTGGTCTAACAGCTGTTTATCGGTTACGTCAATAATAGCTCCAGTTACAATTCTATGTCTGTTATTTTCCGGGCTTGTTTATAGATCATGATTGCAGACCTTTAATACGCTTGGGGCTTGTTTATAGATCATGATTGCAGACCTTTAATACGCTTGGGGCTTGTTTATAGATCATGATTGCAGACCTTTAATACGCTTGAGGCTTGTTTATAGATCATGATTGCAGACCTTTAATACGCTTGGGGCTTGTTTATAGATCATGATTGCAGACCTTTAATACGCTTGGGGCTTGTTTATAGATCATGATTGCAGACCTTTAATACGCTTGGGGCTTGTTTATAGATCATGATTGCAGACCTTTAATACGCTTTGAAACAACCAGTGAATCGCTCTTTGTAGCCAACCGAAGTGCAGTGTACTTTATGAAGTATGTACGTAAACTCAAGGTCGAACCAGTACCAATGTCCTCTTTAGGCAACGTCGGAGTTAGTTAGTTAGTTAGTTAGGGCTTAACGCCGCGCAAGCAACAAAGGCTAATTCGCGGCACATGAAAGTCCCTTCCTGCCAGGTCCTATAAAACATAAAATTCCCGCGTTAAAACAAGATGTAAATAAATATTAAAAATCTATCGGGTCTAAATGAGACTTCTTTCGAGACTTAAAAATTTAACATAGGTGGTCAGTGGAAGACAGGCAACGTCGGAACAGAAATCGAAGTCGGTAGACAGCGTAAAAGCACTTTTGCATAAAATCATCTCCCGTGATATATTCATCAGCCAAAGTTGCACCTTGTCTGCCCGGGCGCAGGGGAGCCGGGGTGGCCGAATGGTAGATCGTTGGACTTCTAATGCTCGGGTCGTGAGTTCGGATCCCGGCTAGGGCCAAATATTTGCGCTGGCTTTTTCATCGTTGCCCCGTCTTTGATATCACCCGTATGTGGTGGAAAAGGACGTTAAACCCCCAAACACCCACCCACCCTGCCCGGGCGCAACTGTCCTACATGTCGATAGTCCGAATTCTCGATAGTCCTGTGGTCGATTGTCCTACACTACGGCGTACTAGTCGTAGTCTCGTTAATCCTACGTATCATTTAGTCCTGGGTGTCGATACTTCTATTGTCCTTTAGATTTTTCCCGATAGTCCTGTGGTCGATTGTCCTACACTACGGCGTACTAGTCGTAGTCTCGTTAATCCTACGTATCATTTAGTCCTGGGTGTCGATACTTCTATTGTCCTTTACATTTTTCCCGATAGTCCTGTGGTCGATTGTCCTACACTACGGCGTACTAGTCGTAGTCTCGTTAATCCTACGTATCATTTAGTCCTGGGTGTCGATACTTCTATTGTCCTTTAGATTTTTCCAGTAGGACAATCAGTCGAAGGACTAATACGTAGGAATGACGAGACTTCGGCACAAAGTATGGGACTATTAATACGTAGGAATGACGAGACTTCGGCACAAAGTATGGGACTATTAACACGTAGGACTATCGAGCCGGCGTAGGGCGACAGAGGTGATTTTTTTTTTAAGGGTTTAACGTCCTGTTCCACCACGTAAAGGTGATGTCAAATGAGGACGGGGCAAGAAGGCCAGGTCACATGTTTGGCTCCCAGGCGGAACTTGATTCGAACCCCACACTGATTTCAAAGCTCTACCATTCGGCTGTCCGCAGTGGCTCACCCGACACACACACACACACACACACACACACACACACACACACACACACACACACACACACACACAGAGAAGAAGAGAGGAGAGAGAGAGAGAGAGAGGAGGGGGTGGGGGGAGGGTAGGGGGGGGTGGCTTAGCAGAAATAATCACGAGAAGTCGAGAAATGTTTTGCGTCTTGTGATCCGAATCCGAACGGCATCGAGTTGTGGGACAAGAAAAACCCCAAAACAATAAGAAAACAAACTTAACCAACACGGCCGGCCGGACTCTCTCTCTCTCTCTCTCTCTCTCTCTCTCACACACACTGACACACACACACACACACACACACACACACACACACACACACACACACACACACACACACACACACCGACACAACCGCGTGCTACACCCGAGAAGAAAAATAAAAGTGACATTTTCGGCCTTTCACACTGAAAAGATGTACGCAAGTGAACAGACAATGAGGGTTGTTTACCGACCCGGCAGATCCTATACTGCCCTCGTCAGTCTGGTAAATAACTTGACTATGAAATGCACTCAGCCACACAATAAGAATCGCAGTAAGTTGAAAACCCAAGAGTTGACTTGAAAGGGGTGGGAAAGGGAGCGGGACCGGCGATGACGTGCTCAGACTAATAATCAGTTGTGTCTACGTGCGTCAGTGCAGTATACTGGAGTGAGAACTGAGAAGAAATCACAGAACATGTTTTCCCGCCTGTCAGTTTATTTTTTAACCGGGCCCGTCACCCAGAACGACCCTCTGGCCTCATTCAGTTGCATGGCGAGGTGCATCACGTGCACACCTGCCACGTCATAGCGACTGGCCACCGGTCTGACCGACTTCTTCACCATCAGTGCCGGCTTGGCAGCGGTGTCATTTGACTCCCCAAGCAATGGCCGGGCACAATCACAATATCGGCTACACCACCTGAAGTAATGAAAAACATTATATTTTAAGAAATAAAAGCCTCCAAGAAAATTCATTGAGTATAGAAGCAGCAGCACTATTGATAGTAATGGACGGGGGAGGGGGGAGGAGAGGGGGGTGCATCTATAGGGGAGTCTAATAATAATACTACACCGGGTATGAACTTGACTTGTTTGGCTTGGCGCGCGGGGCGGCCGACGTGGTGAGGAGATACAAGTAAACAACAATGCGCGCGCATGTTTTCACCACCGGCTGAGCTGCCATGGGCTATATAATGCAGCTACACACACACAGAATAACATACGGCGGGACTGACGCGCCCGCGTGTGTGTGTGTGTGTGTGTGTGACGGTATAAGAGCCGTGTGTGTGTGTGTGTGTGTGTGTGTGTGTGTGTGCGTGCGTGCGCGCGCGACGCCGCCCCCCCACGGTGTGTGTGTGTGTGTGGGGGGGGGGGGGGACGGTGTGTGTGTGTGTGTGTGTGTGTGCGCGACAGCCGGTGTGTGTGTGCGCGCGCGACAGCCGGTGTGTGTGTGTGTGTGTGTGTGTGACGGTGTGTGTGACGGTGTGTGTGTGCGCGTGTGCGCGGCGTGGCTGCACAATAATCATGCCTAGACCTGACCTTCACATCACGCCTGGCAGGTTCAGTTCACTCGTTCCTTGGCTGACCTTGTGCCGATTGTTCGTATTCGAAAGAGGAGAGGAGGGTGGTTCAGTGGGGGGGGGGGGGGGGGGGGAGAGGGGGAATGAAGGTGGCAGCTTCATGACGCAATATCCTACGCAGACCTGCGTATGAATGGATGGTTCCGTGTAACTCGGTAAAGGCACTCGGGTGTGTGTGTGTGTGTGTGTGTGTGTGTGTGTGTGTGAGAGAGACAGACAGACAGACAGACAGACAGAGGAGGGGGGAAGCCGGGGTACGCAACATCTGCCCTGGGAAGCGTACAGTGACCTAGATAATTACTAAAGTTTCAGTTGTTTTTGTCGCTACGGTACTGCGCGACAAAACAGCCCCATGTGTGCAAATACAATTACTTCAGTCTGACAAACATCCCCACGCTCGTCATTGCTTTGTCCTTGGCACTTGTAAACGAATACTTGAACTGCACTAGGGCGGATGAACTAACTGAAATAACTGCATCGATTTTCAGCACGGCGAAGTCAGGCTTGGCTTGCTCTACCGTCACGTGGACAAACAACGTAAGCGACGCGGATGTGAGAGGAGGTTAGGCCCTTTCTTGTTTTGGCACATGAAAGTTGTCAGTCCTGGATCAGGGCTTTCCTGACAGTGTGGATGTGGCATGGAGCGAGTTAATAAAAGTGTGAAGTATATTCAGCTGTGAAGCTGACATCACAGTCGTGCGAGGGAAATTAGGACAATCGATAGGGCAAATGGACGACTCCAGTCGTGTCAGTCAACAGGGTCGACCCCCAAGAATTTAGCCAATCACGTCCCGCGGCATAATGAGCACATGACGTGCCATTCTCTATCACACTTTCCTGCCAGATACTACAACGAGCACATGCCGTTTGATATGACTGAAACCTGGAAAGAAAGCAGTAAGTTCATTGACGTCATCTGGGGAAAAAACTAATACGTCAATCACTGACTTTAATCTTGAAATCATCCCTTTTCCCTTAAAATGACGTCATGGGCGTACTGTGTTTTGCCAATACACGACAGAGTAAAGGGGCGGGGCTTTGGCCTCGGGTCGGTTTGGCGAGTGGAGTCGTCTCATCGTGAACTGGTCCAAAAGTTTTGATTCTATTCACTGAGGACGCCATGTTCCTAGGGCGTCTCACACACACACACACACACACACACACACACACACACACACACACAGAGGCGGACACACCGTCACACACACATGCGCACACACACACACACACACACACACACACACACACACACACACACACACGCGCGCGCGCGCAAGCGCAAGCGTACTGTTGTGCAGTGAAATGCATTGGAAAGTCGGTGAAAGTGATTCTCTGTTTGATACACTGACATTCCCTGTAGAGATCCACGAGGAGCCGCCGCAATCCGGTGGAAAAACGAGTGTAACACCCTGTACTGAAAAACAAAAACAAGAGAGACACTTTAGAAGCATTTCAAGAGTAACACCGTAAAAAAAAATAAAATAAGTGGCATTCTTTCCCGACGAGAAAGAAACAAATAAACACTGAAGCAAATATGTCTCTGTGACATACTTTCCCGGCGTGAAACAAGCCCATAAAACAAGACAAAAATAATCGACTGTTTACAACTTTAACTCTATTCGTACCAGAAAAGGTTTTGTAGACACCAAATCTCCTACCGAGGAAAACCGAAAGCTCAATAAACACATCCGTTGCTTGCAAAAACACGTAATAATGAAAAAGCGAGCAAGCTCAGCTGAGTTCGAAGGACATCTCACATTATTAACCAATGCACGGGAACAGATTCGTAAGAAGAAGGAATCCCAGTTGTGCGGTACGAAAAGTGTTAAAGATAAAACGCAAATCACTTTTAATCCTGACGGTAGTCGATCCAGCGGTGTCCCGCGAAGAACCGCCATCGGCAGCCGACATTGATAGCGTCAGGATTAAACAGAGCTATTCCTGTTTCGATACAAGGACATGGCCTCTCTTCAGGAAAGGTTAATGACCAGATGCCTCTGGTCCACACGATCACAACAAGTGACGATAACCTTGTCATGTTTTCCGCCGGGCCCTGACATGCCAGCAACAGTGGGTGACAGTAAGGATGTTGACAATAAACAAAATTTAATATCTCTGAAGATGGGAGCAATACCTTAAACGGGCGAATTTCATCTTTGATAAGCCAGCTTTTAAAACAGTTTCGCCCGTGAGTGCGTCTGTACGTTCGAAATACTCTGGCTTGATGATTAGTACAGCTCTAAATGCTATACAATGTTGTTGACACTTCGCGCGAGCGTTCGAACATTCAAATTCTACCATTGTTGTGACACTACTGGAGCATTAATTGTGCTCACCGCGTCAATCGAGTACGCTTTCGTTGGCTCAGTGCCAGCATTACAGACGCTGTCACTGTCCAGGTGTCTAAGTGGTGTGATGATTGATACCACGAAAACATCCGAGAATGATCTGTGAGCGTAAAAAAACCAGTAGCATTAGCACCTTTAATAATTACAGTTGTCTGAACGAAAAAAGCTGTGAACGTGTTACAAGAGATGAAAATACCAACAGGCTCATAAAACGTTTAAAGGTCAACGAACACAGCAGAGTGAATTCCCAAATGGCCGCCTGTCGCAAGAAGCGCTGTTTTTGTTTGTGTGTTTGTATCCTGGCGAAAGCCTCCCAGCTTGTTGTGTTTTGTTTGTTGTTGTCCTCTCGACGTGTTTTGATCCTTTGGGTATTCTGGCCTTGGTTTATATACAGCCTCTCCGGGATAATAATAATAATAATAATAATAAAAACAACCCGAACAACGACACTCTGGGACCATGGAATTTTCCACACGAAGCAAGATAAGGGAAGAAGAAGGTCATGTGACATTCACCATGCTGATATCACAGAGATATTACACAGATGGAACCTTCTGTTTGTTTGTGATACACAGGCCAAAAATAAACAAACAATCAAACTCACAATCAAACGAACAATCAAACAAACAATCAAACGAACAATCAAACTCACTCAGCGGATTGCACCATTCTAGAACGATTACTGACGAGACCAAGTAACTTTCACCAGAATATCTCGTTGCAAATACTACACGGATGGAAAATGTTTGGTACAATCAGCAAGAACAAATGAACAAGTACACAAACACTCGAACAAACAAGTGGACAAGCACACAAATACTTCAACAAACAAACGGGCAAGTACACGAACACTCAGACGAACAAACGGACAAGCACACAAACACTCCAACAAACAAACGGACAAGTACACAAACATTCCGACAAAAAAACGGACAAGTACACAAACACTCCGACAAACAAACGGACAAGTACACAAACACTCGGACGAACAAGCGGACAAGCACACAAACGCTCCGACAAACAAGCGGACAAGTACACAAACACTCGGACGAACAAGCGGACAAGCACACAAACAACCCGACAAACAAACGGACAAGTACACAAGCACTCCGACAAACAAACGGACATGCACGCAAACACCCCAACAAACAAACGGACAAGTACACAAACACTCCAACAAACAATCGGACAAGTACACAAACACTCTGACAAACAAACGGATAAGTACACAAACACTCAAACCGAAAAAACGACCAAGGACACAAACACTCGGACGAACAAGCGGACAAGCACACAGACATTCCAACAGCCAAACAAGTGACCCAAAACTCAAAGAAACAAACAAAAACAAAGGGTGGGTGTTTGGAAGTTTAACGTCCTTTTCCACCACATAAGGGTGATATCAAAGACGGGGCAACGATGAAAAAGCCAGCACAATATTTGGCCCCAGCCGGGGTTCGAACTCACGACCCGAGCATTGGAAGTCCAACGCTCTACCATTCGACCACCGCGGCTCCCCAACAAAAACAAATTAAACAAACAAAGAAACAAGTAAGAAAACAATAAACCTCGTCTTCCATGTCTTAATCACTGGCATTTGGACCTTCCGTTGAAGCGACACGTTATTTAATTTGCGGTTCAAGTGAAAAGAGTGGCAGTGAGCGGCTAGGGTTGGGGGTTCAAATCCTCTTACTAACGTCCAATATACAAACACAGAGCTGTGAAGTTTTCGTCAAATTTCTTCAACCTGTACACTCGTGTCAGCTGAGTTGAGTAAGATATTGAGTAACAGATGAAATATGTCAAGTAAATAACCTGTTGATCGTGAGACCAGTATAGTACACGCCACACTGGGGAGTAGTACAGCAGTTACCTACTCCGGCTCTGGTGGTGCCGGGTTGTAAACATCACGTGACCCACATGGCCGTTTGACCTAGATATGTAAATGAGGTCAACAACTTCCCATTTGTCATCAGGCTGCCTTCGTGCAGTGTCGAACCCCCCTCTCTCTCTCTCTCTCTCTTTCTGTCTCTCTCTCTCTATCAGAACAGAGATGTCTAACTTTTTAGTTTTTACCTCGTTTTTGAATGGCCTGTCAAAGACCCCCCCCCCTCCCTCCCCCCCCCGCACACACACACACACACACACACACACACACACACACACACACACACACACACACACACACACATCTGCCCTTCTATAAACGGCGGAGTTTGTTGTTGTTGTAGCAGTTTGAGTCGAAAATCATGTAAAATTAATTACAACGTTATTACACTGTTCACCAAAAAAAAAACAAAAAAACTTGATGTTGTGATCTAACCTCTATGTGCCACCGAGAACATTGTCTTCCACTGAGTGAGAAAGTTGGCCAAGACTGACGTGTGGACAAACTTGGACTTCCCGAGGAGCGGCTCGGCAAGAGTCCACGGTCAGGGTCAGTTAGGCTACCAGGACTTGTTGACTAACCATACGCACCACTCAAGGTCACTTTCATCACTGACTTGGGAATAATAAAGACCCATTGTTCGAAGAAGAGTAGGCTGTGGCCGGGGGCGTGGAAGAACAGAAAATGCTGTCGTACGCACTACTGAAAGTGAATAGCAGGGTGAAAGTTTGCACATAAAGTAGCACTTAGATGCAGCGGGCTTCCACTGCTTCGTCCCCCAGCCCTGCGGCGCCGTAAGCGTTTGAGAAGAGATGGCTATATGCGCCGAGGAGAAGTCTACCATACCATACCATACCATACCATACCATACTAAATGTTTATACCATACCATACCATACCATACTAAATGTTTATACCATACCATACCATACCATACCATACCATACTAAATGTTTATAAAAAACAGAAAAATCTATAACTTTTCAAAACGCTTTGCGGGAAAATAGGTTACGTGCACGTGAGATTGAAATAATTTCGGTTTCAAGACTTCCAGACTGGCACAGACAAGGTCAAGCCCGACAAACAAACCTCTAGTATTTGTCCTTTGGGTTTACCGGGCAGGCTGACCACCAGAGCCAGTTCTACACTGACGTCATGCATAACTATTGCATAACCGTCCTTGCAAACTGGCCAGAGATCAATTGCGGCGCTGGTCTTGCGGGGTAACTAACCGTGGTTGTTTAACACATCTTACGCGGGAATCAGTGATCGCTGAGACGCTGAAAACAAACCACCAAAGAAAGTTTGCCCATGAAGCTAAACTGATGGTTACGTCGGAATCCGCCACTGCCTGTGTCCAGGACTTACTCAAAATGGCAAGTTGAAAACAAATGACCAAAGAGCGTTTGACCGTGAAGCTAAGCTGATGGTTACGCCTAAATCCGCCATTGCCTATGTCAGTCCAGAACTGACTTGTTTCTTGATTGTGACGTCCTTCACACACCGAATGGCACACGCTGATAATAAATCGCCAAGGAACGTTTGACCATGAAACTAAATTGCTGATTACAACTGAGTTCCCTTGTTCGACCACTGTCTATGTCCAGAAATTGCTTCTTGGGATGCCCTGGGGAGTCGGGATAGCCCGGGGAATGATAGAACGTTGGGATTCTCAATACTCGAGTCGTGAGTTCGAATCCCGCCGTCTAGGGCACAATATTTGTGCTGGCCTCTTCCTTGTTGCTCAGTCTTTGACATCAGCCATACGTGGTGGAAAAGAACGTTAAACTTCCAAACATCCACCCACTCTCCTGGGACGCTTGTATTATATAAAATGTTGATATCGAACATGGAACAGGAACCGGATTTGGACTCTCGGCGTTACGGCGGAAGATCAGGGTCGGGTCACCGACCACTGCCTGCGGTCGGCGACCTATATCGGCCTTGTCCCTCAGTCGAAGCGAGTCGCGCGTAAATAATTGGCTTTCCCTGGCGCGCGGCTCAACACCGGCTGGTGGGTTGAGGGGTTGTTGCTCCCCGAGAACCGTAACACTCATTCTCGTCTCGTAAACAACCATTGGATGAGAGGAAGTCGCCATCCCAGTATCTGCAGAACAGATAATCATTCTTTCTCACACCCTCGGGATAGTCACAGTCACGTGGGGGGGGGGGGGGGGGGTGGTGGAAGGGGTGGGGGGAGGTAGTCAAAATGGCGATTTTTCTTCCCTGCCCCTCTTTTGATTCCCGGAGTCACAGATTCGACGACTGAATGCCCTCATGTGAGCCATGTGTTTGAAATACTATCATGCACCTGTGTAAATACTATCATGCACCTGTGTAAATACTATCATGCACCTGTGTAAATACTATCATGCACCTGTGTAAATGCTATCATGCACCTGTGTAAATACTATCATGCACCTGTGTAAATACTATCATGCACCTGTGTAAATACTATCATGCACCTGTGTAAATACTATCATGCACCTGTGTAAATACTATCATGCACCTGTGTAAATACAATCATGCACCTGTGAATTACGTTGTCGTTAGTGGTGTGTTTGTGAAAGTCGTTCAAGTTCTGGTTGAAAAATGGCTCCTTTCTTTCAAACCGAAATTCAATGAGTCTTCTTCTCTGTTTTCTGGTTTTCATTTGTTGTGGCAACATTACTCTCAAATATTGAACAATTCCAACATTATCTGGTGATGATAATCATCATCATCATCATCATGTTGTCGATATCAGTCATAATGGTAATGATCAACAAAATGGCCAAACTGGCCACTGGCGCATTTTACATACGGCATTGTATCCGAAAGTATTTCATAAATAGATAAAAGCAGGGGCGCCGGAACCGGGGGGGGGGGGGGGCAGCTGCCCCCCCTGTACCCAAGCAGGGGGGGGCAAGAGTATCTTTTTGCCCCCCCCCCTGGAAAATCAGGTGACTATGGCAAGAGGGGGGGGGGCAAAGCCATGGTCTTGCCCCCCCCTCCCTTCCCCTACCCCCCCCCCCCCCTCTTCCTGCTCTCTCCCTCATCCCACCCAACAGAGAACTCAGTTTCGCCGTTGCATGAAATATCAAAACGACTTGGCAGAAAGTCGTCTGATAATCCCCCCCCCCCCCCCCATGCTTTTCACTTTCTCCGGGCAACGTCCTTCCTTTCACTGGCTCTGGCGTTTCCCCCTCTGAGATTCTGTCCCCCCTCTCCCCGACATCTTCCGGCGCCCCTGAAAAGCATTGTTTGATACCTCTGAGAGAGAGAGAGACACACACACACACACACACACACACACACACACACACACACAAGAAGTTTTCGCGGTGCTGCTCATGATTCAGTTGAAACACTCGGTGCCACCTACTGTTAACTGAATCTCGGTTTGTCGGTGTGCAAGAAAAGGGCTATTTATCAACCAGAAACCGACTGGAGACATTAAGATGGCGTCAAGACGTGTTGTGTCTGCGCATATTTCAGGCATGTGGCTTGACACCAATCGACGTGGTAAACAAAACTGAATTGTAGTAGCACTGGAATTACTTGTGGCAATCTTCATTAACCCCCTTGATGGGAAGGAGGGAGAGAGAGAGAGAGAGAGAGATTAGTGACTTTGCTGGAAGCTCCGAAGTCGTTCAGTCTTTCCTGAGTTCATCGACCTATCCTACAAGGCCACGCGGTGACTGTCAAGCATGTCACCAAGTCGTTGACTTCTTCGCTCAAAAAACCGATAAACTCTCTCTCTCTCTCTCTCTCTCTGGGATCAAACAATGTTTTTGTCTCTTCGTGGGATACTTTCGGATACAATTCACATGTAAAATTCTTCCGTGACCAGTGTGTTCGTCACAAACCATTTTGATATCACCGTCAACATTATTATTATTATTATTATTGGCAGATGTGTTGGAAGTGTTCAATTGTTGAAAGCAACGGAAAACAAACAACTCTCTCTCTCTCTCTCTCTCTTTCGGCTCTCCCCCCCCCCCCCGTCTCTCCCTCTCTCTCTCTCCCCCTCCCTCCCTCTCTGTCTCTCTCTCTCTCTTTCATTAATTAATATTAAAATTAATAATTTCTCGAGACGGCTGTCGGTTCCAGATTTTAGGACTGAAGAAGTGATCAGCTCTCACCCTGATGATACGAGTCAACATCCTCTCTTCCCTAATTTCCCCCCTCCCTTCCCAATCACCCCCACTTGCCCCCCTCGCCCTTGACATATCTTTCAGTTATCTGGGTCAGCTAGGGGACTGTACACTCGACAAGGGGCGGTCATTGACCCTAGAGTAGCGTGCCTTGGGTCACAAGCTGAGGCCGCCGCGTAGACATTTTCGTGGGAAAAGGGGTTATTCGATCATAAAGACCTAATTATGTAAACTAGAAATCAAGTACAACCCGATGATGAGAAAGCTCCTTACCTATATACATTTCAGCGAAATATTTGCGAGAAATATTGCTAAGTCTTCCTTTTACGAAATGGGTAGGATAGTTCCGTCTTAGAAGCTTAAATTCCTTATGGAATGTTGTGGAGCCCCTCTCTTTCTCTCTCTTTGTTAACTCTCTCTCTCTCTTATTTCTCGGGGGAGCCGGGGTGGTCGAATGGTAGAGCGTTGGACTTCTAATGCTCGGGTCGTGAGTTCGATCCCGGCTGGGGCCAAATATTTGTGCTGGCTTTTCATCGTTGCCCCGTCTTTGATATCACCCTATGTGGTGGAAAAGGACGTTAAACCCCCAAACACCCACCCCACCCACCCTCTCTTATTTCTTTTTCTCTTGTTCTTTCTGATTAATTAGAGAACTGTAGTACTTAGCAACGGCAGATATGAAAACTGTTTAATGTTAACTGCCTCAACCGTTCTAAAATAAATATTCATTGATTATCTCTCTCTCTCTCTCTCTCTCTCTCTGTGTTTGTGTGTGTGTGTGTGTGTGTTTGCGTGTGCGTGAGAAAGTTAATGAACTGTCTAAGTGAATAAGGTTCTTTCACCAGGCGCCATGTCATAGACAGACAAGCAGGAGGGGTTGTGTTTGTGCTTGAGGGTTCTAACGTCTTTTCCCACTACATATCAATTACGGATGATAGCGAAGACGGGGCAATGCAAAAGTGGGCCCGCACAATTCTTTCACACAGAACTCAAGACCCGAACATTCATATCAAGTCCAACGCTCTACCGCTCCACTTTCCAGAGAGAGAGAGAGAGAGAGAGAGAGAGAGCACTCAAACAATGAATTAATAAAGATTAATTTTGGAGCAGTGTCGGACTATGGGTCAGTGGGACTATCGACCCTTACCGATCGCGGACCAGTCGGACTTGGAAGGAAACCTCGAAAGTTTAGGACTATCGACACCTAAGACCAATGTTACGTAGGACTGAGGGGACTTTGAGTGAGCGTAGGACTATCGAGTGTAGGACCATCACAAACATCGGATTATCGTAAGACTATCGACATGTAGGACTATCAAGCGTAGGACTATAAACAAAATCGGACTATCGTAGGACTACCAACACGTAGGACTATCGGCCGTAGGACTATCCAGACGTAGGACTATTGACACATAGGACTATGGAGAGGCCCCCCGATTCTGCGCCCGAAACCAACTTGGTTTGTCCTTGACAGTTTCAGCCTTGAGGATAACAAAGGGCAATTACGTCGGTCACACACACACACACACACACACACACACACACCGGCATAGTGCCGCATGCGCGCGCGAACGCTCGGCATCAGTTAATTAGTTACAAGTCGGTCGGTTCAAAAGAAGTCAATGACCTACCGGATTCATTAGCAACCAAGTCAAAGCCCGCGACACCCAGAGCACTCCCGCGCTCTCCCAGAGAGAGGGGGGCGTGGCCCTGGGGGGAGGGGAAGGGGGAGGGTAGGGGAAGAGACGAGAATCCAAAGAGCAGCTTCTCGATACTTGAGGTCAAAGACCTCATCAGTCTCTTGGGTCGGCGGAGAGCACAAAAGGTCGATGGCCTGGATAGTGAGTGACGTGTCCTTGAAACAGTTCTGTGGTAGTATGCAGTATTGCCAGCTAGTCAAATTAGTTTCACGGTAAGTGGCGTGTAGGCTGTAACTGAGAACCGTGTTACACAAACAAAACACGGTGGGAAACGCGTGCTTGAAAGAAGTTTACGTACATCCCGCTGTGGGACTTTAGAAAACGGGTCACTGTCATCATTTCAATTTACACCATTTATTGAATTTTTGTCTCACTTTGCAGCCGCTGCAACATTTTGTGTTATCTCTGTTATCATTTTTGGGGGGCACTTTTGATATGTGATACCGGTTTTTCCTGGCTACCGGGCTGCTCTCTCCGGGTTCTCCGGCTTTCCTCCCCTAGTAAAAATTGCAAACTAGGATAGGCTTTGGGTGGCGCTGCACCCCGGACACTTCCCCTCCCTCCCCCCTCCACAAAAAAAGAAGAAAAAAAAAAGAAGACGATTTGTTGACAGAGAAAATGAGATAAGCCTCTAGTTAACGTACACTTTGGTTAGCTGAGATTCAGTCCCGGGTTTATTGAGAACTTTTCGGCTGCAGCGGCAACTCTTGTAAGCGTGACCTTTGAAAGTGGTGGCGTTGCCCTCACCAGATGTTGGTGAGTTACTGGAAAACACGTGGGTTTCGTTTCCATTGTCTTCAGTCGCTCAGCACTGTCCATCACTCCCCCATTCACACCCCTCCCCCCCCCCCCCCCGCCGCCTCTGTCTTTCTCTCTCTCTCTCTCTCTCTCAGTTTGGTCAATAAACCATCGTATCAGATCGTCACAGTGTCGGATCGCTGTGTGTGTGTGAGACTGGAGAGAGATTCGGATCAGTAGGATTTTTTTTTCTTCGTTTTTTTTTTTTTTTTTTCAAACACTTATACAGTAAGCTTACAATACGCTACGTAACAGCACAGTGCGGTACAGTGCATTACATCATGCAGCTACAGTATATGACACACTATGGAATGTTGCATTACATTACATTGCATTTCAATACAATATGCTGTACAACACTACACTACAATACAATACGGACCACTACACTACATAACACTACACTACACTACAGTACACTGCACAACACAACACAACACAACACAACACAACACAACACAACACTACACTACAAGACAGTACACTGCACTACACAACACAACACAACACAACACAACACTACATTACACTACAAGACAGTACACTGCACAACACAACACAACACAACACTACAAGACAGTACACTGCACTACACAACACAACACAACACAACACTACAAGACAGTACACAACACAACACAACACAACACAACACTACACTACACTACACTACACTACACTGCTGTATCGTGCGAAACCCTAGACTACAGCGCACTACATTACGGATCAGTAGGATTTCGCTGGTACCCTCCCGCCTTATTTGTCCGCTTCACTCTCCACCTACAACCCGTCGCCTACCCTCCGCTCATCCAGAGAAAAGCTTCTCAAAATTCCTCAGAGAAATTTGAAATCTTTTGGCGAACACTGTTTCCGGTTTCCGGTTTACCACCCCAACAGTCTGGAACTCGCTGCCTGCTAGTCGTGAGACAGCAGCCAACTCTGTCATTTATAAAGAAAAAAAAAATGTTCTTCAGAACCAGTCTTGCGGCGCCAGCAAGACTTTCTTTGTTTTCTCAGTGAAGTGTGTGTGTGTGTGTGTGTGTGTGTGTGTGTGTAAAGTTTCATTTTTAAGTGTGTTCGAACGTTGATTTTTTTCGTTTTTAAGTTTGAAAATTGGTCACAAGACCGAAACTTTCACCGTTTTCAAATAAACTTTGGTTGGCATTATGAGCAACAACAACAACAGCGATAGTTGAAGCCTTCAAATTCACGTCCTGTAGATCCACAGAGCCATAGGGGATGCAACAACAGCGATAGTTGAAGCCTTCAAATTCACGTCCTGTAGATCCACAGAGCCATAGGGGATGCAACAACAGCGATAGTTGAAGCCTTCAAATTCACGTCCTGTAGATCCACAGAGCTATAAGGGATGCAAGTTTGCCCTGGTTTGTCAAAATTACCGTGCACGCCATGTGACCACTGAGCTCACCTCCGAAAGGTCGTTGACATAGTAAGAAGGTATGAATTCTCTGTGAGTTGTTACGAAAGTACTTGTTTTTGCTTTTGTGTGTAAATCAGTCAGTTGTCAGTATGTCTCTCAGTCAGTCAATCGGTCAAGCAAAATAATGAACGATAAAGAACAGGCTGCAAAATTACAGGGAAAATATTTGGCCCCAGCCGGGATCGAACTCACGACCCGAGCAAGAGAGAGAGAGAGAGAGAGATAATGATGATGATGATGATGAAACTTTATTTATCATCGGTGAAAGATTTGACAGAAACTCGCCAGAAATTCTACTACAATGATATTTAAAAAAAATGCACTAAACTGCAAGAGAGAAAATCATCCATCAAAAAGAGAGAGAGAGAGAGAGACAGAGAGAGACCAAGAGAGACCGAGGGAGAGAGGTCTGAACACGTTTGGACTGTCAGAGGACGAAATCCAGTCCCTCCCTCCCTCCCCCTCCCCTCCACCTCTCTTACGCCCCTCCCCCTCTCTCTCCCTCCCCCCCCCCTCTCTCTCCCTCCACCCTCTCTACCTCTCTCCCTCCAACAACGCAAAACTCTTGATTCTTTCATGCACGTCCAAAATGAATAATAAATTATAGCTTCATGTCTTCCGGTCTGACATCCTATCAAATACAACAATGACTTTGTTGGAATCTGGAGCAGCGACTGGGTTAATGGATTAGTTCTGGCAATTTTGCATTTTACCAAAGATCCCTTTCCGCCATCGCCTTCCACTGGTGATTGCATATTGACCAACAAGCGAGCACACACACGTGCGTGACAATGTGACCAGCTTACCTTTCCTCTTGCACAGGTACTGTTCGGAGACCGTTCTGGACTTCAGTTCCAGCCTACAGGTTTTGCAGACCCCTTGAGCGATCGTGGACACCTACTTTGCACGGTGCTGTCCCCGTGGTTTTGCGGCCGCCATAGCGCTGAGGTACAGGTCAATGACACCGTGACTGCCATTACTGGCTGTGTTGATCAGTGCCCAACCTTACTGTAGCGGGACTGGGTGGAGTTGTTTACGGTGAAATTGTTGTTGTTCTCTCTCTAGTCTTCGTGTATAATTTACATGCTATTACCCTCAATACGGATTTTGTTTCTAATTATTGAAAGCAGATGGAGAACAGAGTTGGTGGTGGTGAGTGCAATGGCTTGATAGTTCCCCATCTTGACTTTACAAGGGCTGGGGAGGGGGGGGGGGTTATTTAACATTGTCGTTGTTTATGTTCTTTGCTTTTTTAGTTATACATTATTATACGTCCTTATTTCTGGAAGCAGATGGGGAAAGGAGTTGGCTGCTGTAATACCGCTGTTGCCGGTTACGAAGAGTCGGGTGCTCTCCAGCGCCGGAGACGCGAACGGTCCACCTGAGGTGGGCTACGCATGCGATGGCGAGCAACGTGAGCGTTTCGACCGGCAAAGATGTTCGCGATAAAATTAAATCAATGAAAGTTCCTGAACTGAAAAAATATCTGAAAGACAGGGGCGTGCGTTTAAGTGGCTACACAAAAGCGCAGCTTATCACTCTAGCCCTTGAAGAAAATCGGCAGTCGCTTCAACCCGGCGAGAGGTAGGCGGGCGGTGTAAAGGTCAAGTCGACCTGTGACTTGTGGCTTGCCACTAATTTTTATTCAAGCACTTTGGCTGTTTATCAGTGCGGACTGAACTTTTGCTTGGAAATGAAAGTCTTTCTTTCTTGATTTTTGGTTCCATAACGATTGTGTTCAAACAATGTAGGTACCGGGACAGAATTTGTCCGCTTGTCACGGTTCCCGACGAAATGGCGGCTGCACACGCTAGGCCACCGAGACGCGTCGGCGTTCTGCCTTCGAATCGCTTTTATCCACAAATTTCTTGAAACTTTTGAAGAAAAGGGCTCAAACTGAACGATCTCACCATTAGGTAAGACCGTCTCTGGGAATTTCTCCAGCTTATCTGATTTTCTCGAGCCATTTTGGCAGCCGATCGCAACGCAGTGGTAGTGCGGCATCGTGTGTGACTCGAGTAGCCCACATGCCGAGTCTATCAAGCCTTGTCTCGGTCCAAAATCGCGCACGTTCACGCATGTTCACGCGCTATAACGAGAATCGGCAACAAGGCCATTGCAATGGCTTTTTATCCCCAATACAATACACAACGTCAACGTGTATGCAACAATGTTGAGGTCAACGATACATAGTTTTACAGTGCTATACAGAATTACAGTACAGAGACAGATTACGATGTAAACACTATAGATCACAATCATGAGTTCACGTACACACGCGCGCGCACACACACACACACACGAACACACAACACACACACACACACACACACACACATACACACACACACAACCTTGAACCTAGTGGAAGTCATTGCAAAAGAGACGGAATAGTTTTTTTTTTTTAATGGCTGAGATTAAGACAGTGTATGGAAACCAACAACATTGACATTCCAGCTTTTCTTCCCTACCAGAAAAACAGTAGTACTCGATTCTGTATCTTGATTTAAGAATAGGTATAAAATTGCAAACAAGAGGATCAAAACCTTGCAATTTACATCTATAGATGAAAAATGTAGATAAAAGCAGGTTATAGTCCGTATGTTTGTCTGTTCTGATATTCTTGTCTGTGCCAAACAGGACTGCAAGGGCTTGTTCACTGCACATACAGCTTTGTCGTAGCAAGACTGGGGTGGAGTTCTTGACGATAATTTTGTTGTTGTTGTTTCTGTATTTTCTTTTGAAATATACATATAGAAGTTCTCATTTTTTAACTGAAGCAGATGGGGGACAGAGTTGGCGATGGGATTGCAATGGCTTGCCGACTGCCCATACTAGGCTGGCTGGAGTTATTGACGAAGAATTTTTGCTGCTCTTTTTTTTTTTTTTTTTTTTTTTTAGACCCATGTATACGTCCTCATTTCTAGAAGCAGATGGG
>JACVVK020000085.1:340000-365000 GCA_018292915.2 Batillaria attramentaria
GAGATGCCGTCTGGAACTGTAAATTGGACTGAACTGAACTGTGCGTTATGTTCACTGCAGCAATTGCCGCGACGTTTGTTTTCGACAGCCAATCAACTGGGGAGGGGGGGGGGGGTATTTGGGGATTTACGTCCTTTCCCACAACATACAGGTGATATCGAAGAAGGGGCAACGAGAAAACAGCCAGCACAAATACCTTGCTTCCAGCCAGGGATTCGAACTCACTGACGACTACTGTGAAGCCAGTTGATCATTCTCAATGCGCCCCTATGCGGGGAGCCGGGGTGGCCGAATGGTAGAGCGTTGGACTTCCAATCCTCGGATCGGGAGTTCGAACCCCGGTTGGGGCCAAATATTTGTGCTGGCTTTTTCATCGTTGCCCCGTCTTTGATATCACCCGTATGTGGTGGAAAAGGACGTTAAACTCCCAAACACCCACCCGCCCACCTACCCTCAATGCGCCCCTATGCAATTTAACACTAGAAAAGATAGGCCAAACTTTAGCTACAGATATTCTTATAAAAACGACAGTTAGACATTTTCACATTTGTCTAGCAAAACTGCCACACGAAGCAACCGGTTTGCGTTTGTTTGAACTGAGTTAAAATACACAGCCGGATACACTGAGTCATTATAAAATCAGCCGCGGTCTGGATTCTACACAGTGGATTTAGAAACTCTAAGTCATGTGCCTTTCGGTCCAAACGGATGGAGCCCTGACACAGTTTGCGTGACGAAAGTCACAGTAACCGTTGACCTGTTTTTCTGCTCGTGTGTTTATGTCCGGACACTCAGCCTGTTTGTCGTGGGGTGACGGGAGCGAAGTCCACGGCCAGTTACCCAGTTTCAATCCAGTTTACGGAAGCCGAGCGAGGTCGCACTGATAAGAGTTAGGAGAGGTCAGGCGGTTCAGTTTCTTCTCGTCATGTGTGGGTTTATTTTAGGGGATGATATAGCAAATGTTGTATGATGCAATGTCGCTGGTTACAGGTGTCGTCCGCTGACGTACAGTGACTGACGTGGGCAAGGACCGTCACGATCCGAGGAAAGGTGCAGCAGTATAGCGGATGGACTCGGATCCGGATCTGTCTTCCCCGGCAACCGGCGCCGGCCGGCCTCCTCTGCCTGGTGTCGTGTACCGCTAAGTCATCGTGGACACTCCCAGTCAGTATGGAGGTTCCATCAAGCCGGCGGACGTGTTATTGACCAACACAACTTGTTCAAACCTGTCCGGCCGGCCAGGGGACCATACTTCATAAGGGATTATCTGTAATAATTATGTGGGATGGTCGATGGTCTACGTAGTAGTGAAGACTTTGGTCTCGTTTACATTAGCTTAAAATACCGTCCCGAGAGCGCTCTGGGGGCGCCCTGTCGCGTTTACACTTGGACAAACCGCCCCGAAAGCGCACCGCTCTCGGACTACCT
The DNA here is from genome assembly GCA_018292915.2 of Batillaria attramentaria. Taxonomy (NCBI): domain Eukaryota; kingdom Metazoa; phylum Mollusca; class Gastropoda; family Batillariidae; genus Batillaria; species Batillaria attramentaria. Next base: position 341,429 of record JACVVK020000085.1, read on the forward strand.
ACAGTGGGTAGTCTTAAGGCGCTCTAGCCTAGGGCGCTTTCGTCACGTCACGTGGGGCCCTCTGTCACCGTAGCAACAGGCCATTTTTGCAATTGGAGAAAGATCGGTTTTTTTTTTTTTTCTGCCAGGCATACAAAAACACGTGCTTTCTGGGCGCTGCCATCTTGAATACGTCACACATTCCTCGAGAGCACGTGACATATCAGCTCCCCTTCCACGATTGTGTAATGTAAACGCCGTGGAGCGCTCTCAGTACGGTGCGCTTTAGGGGCGCCCTCAGAACGCTCTGTAATGTAAACGGGGCCAAACCAATACGAGAGGTCAGGTTCGAGTCCCACTCGGGGCGAAGATTTTTTCTTTCTCGTATGTATCACCGGTCATTCGGGCCGACCGTCGGGGGTTTCTCTCCGGGTACTCCGACTTCCTCCCCCTCCGCTTTGGAAATATTCAGCCCACAAAATTAAAAATAAATGGAACTCTAAAATTCCGAAACTTAAATTGCTGAGCTGGCACCATGTCATTGTGAAGTGTTCATGTCCAGTGTGTGAGAGAATGCGTGTGATTCACGTGAGCGTGCGTGTTGGGTTTAGCTCGCGGCGCTTTGAGCCAAATATTTGAGATAAAGCGCCTGTATTAATGCGATTATTATTATTATTATTATTACGGATTTCTGGCATATCAGAATATGTGATCCACGGAAACCAATATTCTGCTGGTGAGCGTCAGTTCAATATCGTCCACCCGGCACTCTTGAAACATTTTCTTGTTTGGAGGACTTTGGGTGACATTTAGCAATTGGTAAAAGACCTCTACCACTAAACAACAAGAATAACTGACAGAATTGTGAGGCTGCTGACTGTAGTACAGTAAATAATGTTAGTTTTGTTATATGGGGACTATCCTCAGCCATGGTATACCCCTAGCCACAGAGAAACCTTCAGGCATATTGTGAGCAGCAGGTCATCAGGAAGGCCAGTTCCATCTTAGGCATTCATACACACATCCTGTATAGAGAGTTTGAACGTTTGCCTTCTGGTCGAAGATTCAGAGCCCACTTCTGTAAAACTAACCGTCGAAAGTTCTCTTTTATTCCAGCTGCAATATCCCTTCTCAACGAGAAGCACTGAGTGCCATAATTACTGTGATGTATTTTAATAAGCTGCTGTTTCCGCTTCTGTGATGCATTGTGATACTTGTCTGTGATGCGTTTTATCAGTTGCCTCATGCTTATAATTCTCCGGTTAGTCACCAAGTGCGGGATGTGTGTGTGTGTGTGTGTGTGTGTGTGTGTGTGTGTGAGAGAGAGAGAGAGGAGAGAGAGAGAGAGAGAGAGAGAGTACAATTATATGAATTTACTGATCTTAACTTCTTTTATGTGTCTTATGCTCGCCCGCAGGAATTGCCCTAAGGGGATATATAAAGTATTTTGACTTGACTTGACTAGCATGACAAATGTCACTGACAGTCTCTGGCAACGGCAGAGATAAAATCTTCTGGCGATAGAGTGTGGCTGCCTACGCGGCGGGGTACTTGAAATCGGTCACACGCGCAAACCTCTTATTCGAGTGGATGACTCTGGGAGTGTTCACCCCAGAAACGCCAACAACAACACAGAACAACTACAACATTACATCATCAACTCTTTCGAACCCGAAGCAGGTGTGCCGAGAATAACCGGCGTCACCTGCGGTAGTCGCAATTATTCTATTTTCAGGTTACGTTTAGTTCATCGTCTTCTGCCTCACCCAGGGCCAAAACGTGACAGGAGAGAGGGTTCACGTCGTTCAAGTGGCTGCACCCAGCGGTTTAAAAAAAAGAAAGAAAAAAAAGCGGATGTTACAGAAAGCAAGCAAACTGACGACTATTTTGGTTTAGTTTATAACTGCATCACTGCCTCCTGTCCTCCATATCATTCCTCTCTGCAACAGCTGTACACTGTGACCCTCCAGGCAACTCAGACCCTCTACTGACACTCGCATCCTTCATATTCCACAGGTGAAGACTAAGATTACTAGATCAACGTTTATTGCTCTGTCGTGGTCCACTTCTTTGGAACAGTCTGCCTTTTCTGCGTTGAGAAGACGCATCTCATCCGGCTGCATATCGAAGACTGAATCAGTTTTTCACCATCATCATGATCAAAATGTATTGTATGACTGCGTGTATCGTGTGTGCGTGTAATGTGTATGTAATATTCTGTTACTGTAAGGCACCCAGACCTCCAGCAGGAGTTTGGGCGCCAAACAATCCTCATTATTATTATTATTTAATTATTATTATTATTACATGTAGTTCAAAATCGGCTGACGGCAACCGTTAGGAAAGCGTGATGATCAAGGGACGAAACTCTTGTCCCTGATTACGACATTGTATATTTTTATTACTATTGTCATTACTTACTTAGGCCCTTGGCTCCAAGTGGAGCATAGGCCATCGACAACCCTTCGCCATCGCACTCTGTTCTGGGCTATTCTTGCCACACCAGTCCAGTTGGTCCCCTGCTTACATAGCTCTGCCTCCGAGGCCGGCCTCTCTTCCTTTTCCCCTGCGGGTTCCATGTCAGGGCTTGGCGTGTGGTGCTGGATGCTGGCTTCCTGAGGGTGTGTCCAATCCAGCCCCACTTCCTCCGCAGGATCTGCTTGGCCACTGGTTCCTGCCCCGCTCGCTCCCACAGCTCTTCGTTCCGGATCTTCTCTGGCCATCGGATGTTGAAGATGCGCCTCAGACAGGTGTTGAGAAATGTCTGGATCTTCTGCTGCATCGTCTTCGTTGTCCTCCATGTTTCGCATCCGTAGAGCAGAACTGACTTGTCATAGCTGCTCATTAATTCATAGACTTCTTTCCGTTATTAGTCATGATTATACTCCGTATCAAACTTAATTATAGCACATAAAAGGGACAGAAACCACTTAACTTTGACAAAGGACGGCACAGGTCGACGTTTCGGCTTACGCCTTCTTCAGGACATAAACAAATAAGACATAAGACATAAGACATAAGACATTTATTAAATTTCCAAAAGAGGAACATTGTTTTGTGGTCTCTCATAAAAACATAAAACATGCCAAACACTCACTCATACCTATTTACATGTCCGTACACTCGTACCTAAAAATCTATCACAATGTTGCAGTACTATGAATAAATTACAACACTACACCCACATCATTTCACATCAGCAGCACAACAGCAGAGGTGCACATAACTCTATCACAGTCAACGCCAGCTGACACCCAGCAAGAAACAACACGTCTAATTAGAATTTAAGAAATATCACATCAGCATCAACAAGCCTACCACACAACCCTACATCTGCTTATTCATTAGCCTAATAGACATTGGTACAAAGCTATTCATTGTTTTGAGTTTCTTGGCAGTAAAGGCTCTAAGCCGTCGGCCTGATGGTAATTTCTGATAATACTGAGATAAAATGTGGCCAGAATCATTCATAATACTAAAACCTTTTCTCACCATTCTTTTCTCATACAACACACTCAGACTTGCTTGCCTTTCACCCACAACCTTGCTGCCTCTATTGACAATGCAGTTCAGCTTACTTTTTGACAATGCAGTTCAGCTTACTTTTGTTTTTTTACAGTCAGAGTGCCAAACCAGCACAGAAAAGAGAAAGTCAGAACAGATTCAATAAAACTGCGATAAAAGATCTGCAGAGTTTCAGAGCTAACTTGAAAAGAGCGTAGTCTGTACATACAAAACAGTGGTTGGTTACATTTCTTAACAATAGCTGTAGTGTTTGACTCAAAATTCAATTTATCATCAATGATGGTTCCCAGGTATTTATATTCACTCACACGCTCCACAGTCTCGCTTCCAATCACCAAGTCATTCACACTCACATCCTCCCTTCCAGAGCAAATCACCATTTCTTTTGTTTTCTTCACATTCAGTTCCAGATAATTATTCCTGCACCAGATACATAGTTCAGACACCTGCTGTTCAAAGTGAGTGTCTGACTGTGAAAAGTCTGTCAGTGCTGAATCATCTGAGTATTTGTATAGTTTACTAAGAGGGCTATTGCTCCGGAAATCATCCGTATAGATTGTGAAAAGAACCGTCATATTTAAGATGGAGTGGCCTGCACAATTGAAATGCACGGCAACGGGTTTTATTCTGTTGTGTCTGGTGTCGGCGATATGTTCAGCAAAGCGTGTTGCCAGGCTACGTCCAGTTTCCCCAACATACAGTTTGTGACATGCGGTACAGATGATGGCGTATATGAGGTTTGTATTGTCGCATGTACCGTTTCCGTTTCGGTGATGTCTATTTCCAGGGGCATTGGGGCACCCCCACGAACCTATGACGTCAAACGCGTCATGGGTTTGTGCGATCCTTCTTTCGCTCACCAGTTCGGTTCGTTCGATCGTTTGTGCAGGCGCTCGTTTACCGTTACTCTGCTATGTCAGTCCGATGTTCCTCCACCGTACGCGTTCTAGTAAATCAACTCAACAACATGAGAAACCATCGTAATAGGCCATGACAGTACTACGGAGATGCAGTACTGGCATGTCGTACTAAAACCTGCCCGGGCATGGCAAACCTTGCCTAGTCGCACGGTTTTGCAGAAATTAAGTGTTCCAAGCCCATTTCATCTGAATACTGTCGCGATCCCTCACCACTGATGCTTTCTCGTGTTGTTCAATTCATAAACGAAGCATTCATGCATATACATGCAGGGCCCCTTGTAAGCATTATATGCACGCAGGAGCACAGTCATACCTTATGTAGGGGCACTCGTGTTCCCGCAGGGGCATTCACACATTTCTCTCACCAACCACAGTGCATTTTGTCTTCAGGTGTTTTGCCCTTATTATCATGAAAGTGCTTACTAATATTGTGCATTCATGTACATACAGGGCCATTCGATAGCATTATATGCACACAGGGGCATTCGTGTTCCTGCAGGGGCATTCATGTACCTGACACATGGTGTGTTTTGGGCACGTCATATGTCCTATAAACCACATTTCCTGTTGTCTTATCGTGATATTATTATGATAGTGCTTACTAATGATGTACATTCTACACTACACAGAGAAGCCTTCACGTTTTCTTTCACGTTTAAGCACGAGCACACATCGACTCCGTACTGTCAGTTATTATTTCGTACGATGGCTAAAATCCTAGGTGACTAAATTGATCTACGACGCGTTCATGTAACATCAAACATACAAAAAATCGGAAAATTGGCGTTTTGCAGTCCTGTTCCGCCACGTATCGCGACACGGCATACCAGAAAAACACTTACAGAGCAGATCACAGTCATCAGCATAGCAGCTATGAGGTGTCTGTAAAATTCGCACACGTTGCACAACTGCTCCGAGCCTAATGCATCTTAATACTGTCGTGATATCTCACAATGCATTCTCTGCAATGTTGTTCAATTCATCAGCGATGCATTCATGTACATTGCGGGGCCCTTGCTAGCATTATACGCATGCAGAGGCACTGACATAGCCTATGTAGGGGCACTCGTGTTCCTGCAGGGGCATTCATGTACCTGACACATGCTGTGTTTTGGGCATGCCATTTGTCCCACCAACCACACTGCATTTTGTCTTCAGGTGTTTTTTTCCTTAGTATCATGATAGCGTATACTAATAATGTGCATTCATGTACATACAGGGCTATTTGACAGGGCTATTTGCACACAGGGGCACTCGTGTTCCTGCAGGGGCATTCATGTACCTGACACATGGTGTGTTTTGGACATGCCATTTGTCCATCCAACCACATTTCATTTTGTCTCAAGGTGTTTTGTCTTTATTATCATAATAACGCTTACTAACAATGTGCATTCATGTACACACAGGGCTATTTAACAGGGCTATTTGCACACAGGGGCATTCGTGTTCCTGCAGGGGCATTCATGTACCTGACACGTGCTGTGTTTTGGGCACGTCATATGTCCTGCAAACCAAATTTCCTGTTGTCTTATCGTGATATTATTATGATAGTGCTTACTAATGATGTACATTCTACACTACACAGAGAAGCCTTCATGTTTTCTTTCACGTTTACGCACGAACACAATGCGACTCCGTATTGTCAGTTATTATTTCGTACGATGGCTAAAATCCAGCGTGGCTAAATTGATCTACGACGCGTTCATGTAAAAATCAAACACACATAAAATCAGAAAATTGGCGTTTAACAGTCCTGTTCCACCTCGTATCGCGACACGGCATACCAGAAAACACTTACATTATACAAAGCAGATCACAGTCATCAGCATAGCAGCTATGAGGTGTCTGTAAAATTCGCGCACGTTGCACAGCTGCCCCGGGCCTAATGCGTCCTAATAGTCGTGATCTCTCACGATGCATTCTATGCATCATGTACATTGCGGGGCCCTTGTTAGCATTATATGCATGCAGAGGCACTGACATAGCCTATGTAGGGGCACTCATGTTCCTGCAGGGGCATTCGTGTACCTGACACATGCTGTGTTTTGAGCATGCCATTTGTCTTACCAACCACACTGCATTTTGTCTTCAGGTGTTTTTTTCTCCTTATTATCGTGATAGCGTTTACTAATAATGTGCATTCATGTACAGGGCCATTTGATAGCATTATATGCACACAGGGGCACTCGTGTTCCTGCAGGGGCATTCATGTACCTGACAATCCTGCGTTTTTGTGCACGTCATATGTCCTACAAACCACATTTCCTGTTGTGTTATCATGATATTATTACGATATCGAAAAGTTGGAGCACTAGCCCGTGATGTGACCTGTCATATAAATGTTTTCTGGTATCGCCGCCGTTTCCCGATACGTGACGAAAAACACGTGAAACGCCAATTTTGCGAGTGTTTCTGTGTGTGTGTGTGTGTGTGTGTGTGTGTGTGTGTGTGTGTGTGTGTGTGTGTGTGTGTGTGTGTGTGTGTGTGTGTGTGTGTGTGTGTGTTTAATTAAATTAATGCATCAACCACCTGTTTACACTTTAAAAAAAAAAATGCAAGAAATGTAAAGTGTGTATGTGACTACTACTGACAGTGACACACACTCATACCCACACACACACACACACACACACACACACACACACACACACACAGAGTAAAAATCGTTCAGTTCCGCCAAACTCATTCCACTCATCCAGCCCATAGAAGCGTTCGTTTCGGCCCGGGCAGGACCGGAGAGTAAGAACGTCCCGGGCAGCTTTTAGTACAGAGCGTCTCGGCAGTACGGTCGCGGTGTCTTATGAGACCTAATAACGTTGCTCAATTGATATACTACCACGCGCACGGTGGAGGAACATAAGAATTACCTTTCTGACATAGCAGGATGAGGCTAAATTACAGGGATGCGTATAATAACGTTCGATTTTACCCAGCGAACCGCCGCGTGGCGAGGCGGCAGCGCGAGGGGGGACGCACAAACCCATGACGCGTTTGACGTCATTGGTTTGTGAGGGGGGCCTGAATGCCCCTGGATATAGCGCGGACCTTCCGTTTCTTTTTAATTATAGCACGTTTCGACTGGCTGCATCCGTTTGCGTCCAGTGTGCAGGTGGGTTTGTTGTTTCCAATACTACTTGCCATCTTCGTGTCACGTGCCACGGTGTCAAGATGTCTTCGTATGCGCTGTATGATTAGCAATGATTCTGTATTTGCTTGCAGTGTATTTCCCAAATTATTCTCGAAACTACAACGAGAAATCGCTGCCAGAAATACGTGTAGATCCTGTAAACAACTATGAGTGATCTAAATGAGACCTTTCCAAACTGCTAGGTCAGACGATGACGTATTGATTTCTGTCTGTACAATATTGATACCTGTCTGTACAATATTGATACCTGTATGTCCCATATTGATACATGTACGTCCAATATCGATACTTGCATGTACAATATCGATACATGTATGTACAATATTGAAGATAATTATAATTATATAATATTGTATATTGTTTGGGGTGACCAGGTGGTATGGATCATATATACGCATAATTTGATTACTTCCACATAATCGTCAAGGGGTATAACTCATGAATGTTACATGTTACATGAACTCTTACGATTTCTTAAATAACTTGAGTCTGTGATTAATATTGATTGTTCTTAATTATTTATTTGTTGATTAATACTGAGCCTACCTTAATCTTAATTGCCCGTTTCGGGATGAATAAAGTGCAATTGAATTGAATTGAATTGAATGTATGGGCGTCTGTTAAGCCATTTCATACACTCTGCACAGCGTACGCAAATTTAAACCTGTGTATGTGAGTGTATGCCCTTCAGTACGCGTATATGGTGCGTGCGTGCGTGCGTGCGTGCGTGTGTGTGTGTGTGTGTGTGTGTGTGTGTGTGTGTGTGTGTGTGTGTGCGCGCGCTATGTTTCCTTACACTGACTGCATTTTCTCTCACATGTATGTTTTTTCTGCCTTTTATAGTCTTTGTTGTAGTCATTTTGTAGAGTGTGTGTGTGTGTGTGTGTGTGTGTGTGTGTGTGTGTGTGGCAACCAACGGCTGATTGAAAACTGACCATTGTGTGGCCAAATCTTTTCCGTTGGGAAATAAAGTTCGTTCGTTCCTTCCATACTCTCTCTCTCTCTCTCTCTATCTCTCTCTCTCTCTGTATACTTTAGTTCGGTTCTGGTATTTTTGGAAAGGTATAAGGACAACCCTCGGCATCTTGACTCCTGAATCTTATCTGTGGAATTTGGACGACACACCAAAACACTTCTATTGTATTCAAAATGAGGTCTGATGAAAAAACACAACCTACAGTATAAAATAGAATAAAAACAACAACAGCAACAAAATACTTTCGGTTGATGGAAAGTTCCGACGTCTCATACAGAAAAACCTCGGACACAAAGGCAGACAGGCAGACACCGCTGAAAATTCAATAATATATGTCTTCAAACCCGGCAACTGGTCCCGCCCCCTCCACACAAAGAAACAAACAAACAAAAAACCCAAACACGCAAACACAAGGAAACAACAACAACAAAAGACAGAAACAAACAAAGAGACCAACAACACCCTCCAGCTCCGTCTTACACAAGAAAGTTTTTTGTTATTAATCTTCTTTTTTTTTTTTCTTTTTGTTATTGTGTCTTTCGGGAAATTCCAGCTGCTTCCCCCTTGGAATGTAAATCCCCAGCTCCAATGGCAGCTTGCCTCCTCTTGCTGCCCCCTGGCATGAACCTTGCCCTACCAAGTCACGCTTCTTTCTTGACAACAAAAGTCACTACAAACTAGCACATTCTCAAAACACGGTCTTCAAACAAAACCAGACTTGACCCCACGTATAATTTGTGTCCTTACAATTTGAATCTCACACGATGGGGGTGAGCGGTGGTCTAATAGGTAGCGCGTCGGATTTAGCCGCTGCGTTACTGAACGGCCGTCACCAATGTCATGGCGATGAAGCGTGGGTTCGAGCCCAGGTCGAGCTTGTGATACCGGGTTTTCCTGGCTACCAGGCTGCTCATCGGGGGTTTCTCTCCGGGTTATCTGGCTTTCCTCCCCCAGCAAAATTGTAAAAAAAATAGGATAGGTATTGGGTGGCGCTACACCGCGGCGACGCGCTTCACCAAACTTCCCGAAAGGGATAAGAAAGTAGTAAAAAAAAAAAAATGTAGGGTATTACATCGCCCCCTTTTAGCTTTTCCGTTTCACGTGCGTCAGTTCAGTTCATCACTGAGTAGGACAATGATAACAGAGGGGAAAGTCGAACTTTATTTACCTACTAACACAACAAAGAACAAGTATTTCCGTTCAGAAACAAAGTAAAAACCCAACGTTTATCTCGCCCTCGCTACATAGTAACCTCTTTCAGAAACTAGAGCACCCGCCGCGCTTCGTACAACCTAGAAAATCATAATAACAGCACACAGTGAGCAGGTAGGCTGGATTGAACTGGCTTTTTTTGTGCTCCAATATTGACGTATTAACCCCTTCAACCCTGAAGGAATCTCAGTAGCGATAACGCTCTCTGCCTGGGAGTTTTTCAAGTGTGTTAGGTCTAAAGCTAGGCTCTTGCATACAAAACCCTATTTCTCAAGAAGTATTGGATCCATCCTCTAGGGGAATCTTCCACTGTGCAGAGCGTGTGAGAGTCGGCCACATGCACGCATATTATTGTTAGGGTCTGCGAGACCGTAGGTGATACGGTGGCAGGGCTGAAAGTGTTAAGTGTGGAGCATGCTGGCAGGACACATGTCCGTGATTATCCTCGTCCGTTCTGACCCATCTGACTGGTGTAGCTGCACCAATAAGCGAAGCCATAAGGAAAACATAGGAATGTCCGCTTTTTCACCAGTGAACTTTCAGTCTGTTTTATCTGGTTTGCACATCAAGAAACAATGCACGTTTCCCCAGATTTCAAAGTGTAACGCTTACAATCAGTTACAATATCTTAATTGCCCGATTCGGGTTGAATAAAGTGCAGTTGTTGTTGTTGTTGTTAGAAACATGTAAAATGAGTTAAATGACATCATGGTGATTTTTATTATTGTATTTTTAAAGTTCACTACAGTAATGTAAAAAAAAATAAAGTTTAAAAAATTACACCCCCCCCCCCTTCTCCGGGGAACCGGGATAGTCAGAATTAATGGAAGAATGTTGGACTTTCACTGTTCGGGTCGTGAGTTCGAATCCCAGCCGGGAACCAAATATTTGTGCTGGCTTTTTCCTCTTTGTCCCAGATATCACCCGTAAGTGGTGGAAGAGGACGGTGAACCTCCCCCCCCCCTTCCCCCCCCCCTCCACACACACACATACAACACCCCATCCATCCCCCGTCCTCCTCAGCTGTTGATGGACAATGTCATCTTATTTCTGCAGAAAACTATTGGCTGGATGGACTGCTAAACGTGATAGCAACCCTACCCACCCCGTCCTTGCACTCTCCTTACCCCTTCCGTCTCGCCACCCACCCACCAGCACGAACAATAGCCTGAAGGAAAACGTGACCGTCCTTGGATGGCGAAAAACAATGGTTCAATCTTATCTCCACACTGCGCCATGAAGAGGTCCCCGTTCGTTAGTACAAAAGTGAAACTCGATCCACGCTTTCTACCTTTGTACTGTACACGGCCTTGGTCTTGTTCGTGACGTCAAGGACACACCCTCGTATTTCAGCCAGTGAGAGGAGAGAACGTGTTTAGGGTGGGTGGATTTTGGACAATAACAATATCATTTACGTAGTAGATAAATGGGCGGAAACGGGCATGTATGTAGGTAGGGGGAGGGACGAAATACGTCTAACCTCTACCTAGTTTTGATCGTGGACACAGAAACCGGACGTTGTATTCAGTGCTTCATGTCTCGACCAGGGGTCAAACAAGGGCACCACGTGCAGTTCGCAATATTAACGCAATATAATACGGGTAGTCAGACTCTGTGTGTGTGTGTGTGTGTGTGTGTGTGTGTGTGTGTGTGTGTGTGTGTGTGTTTTCCAGTGGTACGTTTAGCGAAACAGACGCAGTACAAATGAAAACCCTTGGAACGTGAACTGGCAGTGGGTGGAAAAACGGGGCAACGGGGGAAAAAAACCAAACACCAGTATAAATATTTGGCTGCATCTGGTATTCGAACTCACGACCCGAGCATCAAACGTCCAATGCTCGACTGCTCGGCTATCCCGACGGTTTGGGGTGGGTGGGTGTTTGGGGGTTTAACGTCCTTTTCCACCACAAACGGGTGATATCAAAGACGGGGCAACGATGAAAAAGCCAGCACAAATATTTGGCCCCAGCCGGGGTACGAACTCAAGACATCTCGACGGTGTCATAGGGAAAAAAATCAACAACAACAAAACAACAACAAAAACAACAACAACAAAAAGCATGTCACCCATTTAAAAAAAACACAAAAAACAACTTGTTTTTGTGGTGCGGTCCAAATCCGAATCTGTGGAATCCAAAAAAAAAAAAAAAACAGTTGAATCACGTGGACTGGAATTATCAGTTGATTTCGTCATGTCCGCAGGTTCAAGAAAGGGCGACTACCCAAGGAGACGCCTTTGATTAGCTCCCTTCATTGCCTTGACCAGATTGTGGAAAGATACACACCCCCAGTTTTGACCAATCAGAAACAAGAACCTTTCACGGCCTTCAAAGATACGGCGACCGACATAGTAATTATGGAGCTTGATTCATAATTTAACCCGAGATAACATTGGCGTCATGTCAAGACACACATGTGTTGGTATTTTTGTCAGAAAATGGGTGGACTTTGCCCTGTCCTTCTTCTTTTTTAAAATTAAAAAACAAAATTCTCCGTCTTTCTTATTTCTTTATCTGTGGTGTCAAGGAAGCAGGCCAGCAGAACTGGTAGACGTTGGACTTTCATTGTTGGGAACGTGAGTTGGAATCCCAGCCGGGCCAGGCCAGATATGTGCGCAGGGTTTTTTTTTTGGGTTTTTTTTTTTGGTGGTTACTGCCTCATGTTTGATATCACCCATATGTGATGGAAGAACACATTAACACATTTCGTACCGGGCACCAGTATCCCACCTTTATGACTCTGTTCGGTTTTGGCCCTGTATGCGAAAGTCAGGCAACATTAACCCTTATTGACTTATCGGGTCGCTTCGCCATTTAAATTTCTAAACCTGTGTCCACGCGGACGGGCTGTTGCCACCACCACTCACAGTAACGTTTGATAATTACGCTCTTTCTTCTTTCCTTTTTTCTTCCTGCTCTCTTCTTCTTCTTCTTTTTAAGTCTTTACATTTCAGTCCAGTTTTTCCACGCCAATTTCTCCGCCATGCTTTTTGTAAACTGGTTCAGATGAGCACGTGTATAAGTTTTTACTTGTTGTGTTCTCTTTCAACGTTATACTGTTTACTGCTTGACGGTGATCCGGCTTCAATGAATAAAAATGTTTAAACCAACATTAACGCTTCCTTGACAGCTCTCACTGCAGCAAACACAAGTAAACTGAAAGTGCAACATCAATAATAATAATAATAATAATAATAATTTGTCTTGCGCCCAACCTCCTGCTGGAGCTCTGGGCGCCTTACAATAGTAGGGTGGCAATACATACACATTACGTGAAATACGTCACATTATATACACATGAAATACACGTCACATACACGTTACGTGAAATACGTCACATTGTATACACATGAAATACACGTCACATACACGTTACGTGAAATACGTCACATTGTATACACATGAAATACACGTCACATACACGTTACGTGAAATACGTCACATTTATATACACATGAAATACACGTCACATACACGTTACGTGAAATACGTCACATTATATACACATGAAATACACGTCACATACACGTTACGTGAAATACGTCACATTATATACACATGAAATACACGTCACATACACGTTACGTGAAATACGTCACATTATATACACGTGAAATACACGTCACATACACGTTACGTGAAATACGTCACATTATATACACATGAAATACACGTCACATACACGTTACGTGAAATACGTCACATTATATACACGTGAAATACACGTCACATACACGTTACGTGAAATACGTCACATTATATACACGTGAAATACACGTCACATACACGTTACGTGAAATACGTCACATTATATACACGTGAAATACACGTCACATACACGTTACGTGAAATACGTCACATTATATACACATGAAATACACGTCACATACACGTTACGTGAAATACGTCACATTATATACACATGAAATACACGTCACATACACGTTACATTCCCAACATTCCCACCAATCTAAATTTAAATCCACGCAGACATTAATTATTATTATTATTTATTTTTATTTATTTATTTTTTTTTGGGGGGGGGGGGTGAGGGCAGTGCTGCACAACCCCAAAATTAGTTGATGGGAACACCCTCAACCAACCAAACCAGCCGTCATCTGCGACGTCGGCTGACGCAACCGGTTAAGCGTCGGATTATGCAGCTTGGCCGATTAAATTTTCTGTATTCCTCATATTTCGACAGTCTGGATCTGCGCTGCTAGTTCTGATCACGAAAAGAAGACTGGTTCCGTTAACTCGTTCTAACCGAACTACGACCACAGTCGTAACAAGATTTCATTGCCACTTTCCCATTGTTGGAACAGTAAGACAACTGATTAAACCTCAACACGCAAACCGATCCCAGTATTCTGTTATTATTGTTGTTGTTGTATGTGTGGAAACTGACCCAGAAAAACAATGCTGGTGGGTGGTGGTTGTTTGTGTGTTTATTTTTGTCTCATTTTTAACAAGCAAGTGAAGTCAAGTTTATTTCCTATCGGCCTCTGGGGGCATAGACAAACAAAAACAAAAACGGAAAAACTGAAAAACACAACAAAATAGAAACATATATGCAAATGCTCGCAGATACATAATGACTGCGACTACACTCCTATACGCACACAAATGTATCTAGTGCGTACATGCTTACATACATACACACCGAATTATCCCCCCCCCCACACACACACCGTAGCACACGGCAAACACACACACACACACACACACACACACACACACACACACACACACACACACACACACACACACACACACTGTTTAACTTTGTTTCAACATTATAAATATTGTTTTACTTTCTACCGTGTACCCATTTTGCCTGACACTCAATCAGCCGTGTTTCTTTCCCTCATAACGTTACATATGTGTTGACATCAGACTGAACAACCCACCGTCTTCTTAGGATAGATCGTGTCTAGTTTAGCGGGACCTCTAACCTCTAACCTCGAGTTGAATGACGTCGGAATTTCGCATCACTTGTTGTTGTTGTTTGTTTGGCTGGGATTTTAACAAAACAAACGGACCCCTTCTGAATAGAAACTGGTGTTGACAACAACCGCTCAGTGCCGGCGGAGTCAAGGGAAGTTACTGACCGTACGGCGTATATCACCGGCCAACAGCGATACGTCGAGTGCACCTAAAGTGTCCCACATAGGAGCATTCAGCTCGTGATCCGGCCCCAAGTTCAGTAGTGCTGTTTACCCATACTTCGCCCTGCCCTGTTATGTCCCTGACAAGTATTTCATTCGACGCATATCAGGAGAGGAGACCTTGAACGCATTCTGCACATGCGCAGATTGACAGAAATTCTGGGTCGAGGAATGAGGGCAGTGGAATCAGTACGGGGATTTCTTTTGGTGGTGTAGGGAGGGGAGGGTAGGGGAGGTTGGGGGGGGGGAGGGGTTTCAGTAAGGGGTGGGGGGGTGGGTGGGGGGGCTTCAAGTTGAGACTGACGCTGTGTGTGTGTGTGTGTGTGGGGGGGGGGGGGGGGGGTCCGATGACGATCTGGTAGTCAGTAAGTGTCTTATATCAGATACATCCCGGCTAGTATTCTCTCTCTCTCTCTCTCTCTCTCTCTCTCTCTCTCACACACACACACACACACACACACACACACACACACCTTTTGTACCGTTTCCGGTTTTTGTTGTTGTTTTAGTTTAGTCCCTTGACACACGACATCAAGCTCACATGCGTATGTTTTATGCTGAACTGACGCCAATGCCATACAGTCACGTGTATTCAGTTGTCACGTGTTTTCTTCTTGTCAGACGGCCTGAGCCAGTTGAGACGGGATTTCACATTGATTGGAACTTTGCTATAGGATTTTGGAGTCTTAGGTGACAGGGATGTCCGTGAAACTGTGAAAAAAAAATCCACTCCGTGATTCAGCTTCTAGTTTGCGAACTTGATCGCCTTAGATGTAGTACTGGCCTCCTTGCATGAGATGAATGGTACACGCGCATGGTTTCAGGTAAGCTGTTTGTCCACTGCGAAGTTGGTTTCACGGACAGCGAAGGTGATTTCAAGGTCATAGGTCCTACAAAGAAGACTCTGTGGAAAAGTCAACATCAGGGCTTTTTCGATCGCCTAACTAGTTCAAAGCAAGCTTGAATAACTAAGCGAAAGGTAACGACTGCTTTGGAAATGTTCAGCCCACCAAATCTGAAAAATAAATGCAATTTTAAATTCCGAAATTTAAATAGCTGAGCTGACCCTTCGCACCACGTGATTGTAATGACTATGTGTTTATGTCCAGTGTGTGAGAGAATGCCTGTGATTCACGTGAGCGTGCGTGTTGGGTTCAGTTCGCGGCGCTTCGAGCCAGTTCACGAAATAGGGTAAAGTGCCTATACAATACTCATTATTATTATTATTATTAGTCAGTGCAAGTGGAAAGGCCGACGAAAGAGAAACTTCATGGCAAAGAAAATTCTAGATCCATCTATATAATAAGCGGCTAGCGGCTAGCGTCTGTGTGTGTGTGTGTGTGTGTGTGTGTGAGGGATTGGCGTCCAAACGAGTCAGCCGATTGCCACCAAATTCTAGACAAGTAACAACAAGTAAACTGGTATACATGTATACCCGAGCGAAGCCGGGTACTCTGCTAGTTTGAAATAAAAGGTCACGTGTTGTTGTTGTTGTTGTTCAGTGTTGTTGTGTGCCTGTGTCTGCGCCTGTGTGGGCGTGCTGCGGTTTCCCTGAGTGTTGTTGTTGGGTTTTTTTTTTCTGTTGTTTTTCAAACTGGTTCAAGTGCCGGGCTTCCGTCTACACTTTCCCGGCTTCGTTTGCTTGTTCTTGTAGCCAGTGAGTCACCTCCCCTACCTCAGCCGCGAATTAGTCTTTGTGGCTTGCGCGGCTTTAAGCCCTAAAAACTCACTCACTCACCCTCCCCTACCTTCTACCCTCCTACCTATCCCCCCCCCCACTCCCTCCCCCCGCCCACTACACCCTCAACCATCACTCCCTTCACTCAACCCATCCGGGTAACCTGGTCACGTGTGTGCGAAACTGAATAAGCTACTAAAAACGTTAATCTTACAAGGACTGATCACGACCGTGTATGGTGGTTCCACAGAGGGCACTCAAGCAGAGAGTTCTCCCCCTTTGCAGATAACACATAAAATAAATTTATGCCTTCTGTAAGGAGAGAAGTGATTACCTGTTGTCCGAGACACGTAGGTCTCCCACGATCAGTCTTTGTCCTAGACCAAAGCACGCTCACCGAGTTTTTGTGTGTAAGCAACCCTCTACCGCATATCACGAAGGCTGAGTTCATCGTTTCAAACAATTCTAACAGAGGAGACAAAGCTTTGCATGGCCCTGATACAGGCAAATTTCAGCTGGAAAATTCAGCAAAACAAAGGATGCTCGCCATGATGGGTCCGGCAAAGGCGACCTCTAGCCAAGGGGGACTACTACCGCTACTCGCGTCGTCTGCACGGCTAGGACATTAGGGAAAGAGAGAGAGAGAGAGAGAGAGAGAGCTCTTATACAAAATTAATTATTTGTCAGTATATTTTTTTTCTTCTTTTGTTTTTTCAACATCAGGCTTATAAATTATGCCGGCTATGACCCCAAACCACACCTCTGAATTAACAGCTGAAACAGAGATTCAAATTTTGTTTGATTTCATGAACTTGTAGGAATTTTTGCTAACCCCTAAATGTTGCCCATTTTTGTTGTTGTTGTTGTTACTAGTTTCAATATCCCTTTCGGGAAATTCGGGCTGCTTTCCCAGGGGAAGCACGTCCCCGCGGTGCAGCGTCACCCAATACCTACAATAATTTTCAGTTTTGCTGGGGGAGAAAAGCCGGATACCCAGGACAGAAACCCCCCGATAAGCAGCCCGGTAGACAGGAAAAACCGGTATCACATATCACAAGCTCGACCTGGGCTCGAACCCACGCTTTATCGCCGTGACAGCGGTGACGACTACTCAGTAGCGCGGCGGCTACGTCCGACTCTATTGTTCAAGTCACCTTTCTTGTTTTTGTATCTGTCACATAAATACTCCTGTCACAATCATTAACCCCCAGAACTAATCTGGGCACAAGAGGGTTAACGTGTATTCAGGTGTATTCTGCACGCAGAGTTGTCCAAAACTGGACAAATACATGCATATGATCCACAGGCTGTACCGGCATTATCATTTGTTGTGTTATGGCGAAGGAAACTGGGTGTAGTTCTTGTACGGCAACATCTGTTGTTTTTCAGTATGTGGGTGAGAACTGGTGGTGGTGGTGGAGGAGGGGGGGGGGGGGTGTTGTTGTTGTTCGCAGCAGTTTAGAGTTAATAACTAGTTCAAGTGGCTACAACTGTTCCACGGGGGTCAATCAAGATGGTCGGTACAGTGCTTCCGGTGCTCATCCGATTCAAACTTTCCGGCGACGGCGATGTCTCTCTGGAGAGGCCGTACATCTGAACTAATGATGAGTCACACCTGTTTGTAGGTATAGTGAGTTTCGAATTCAAATTCAAAATACTTTATTGTCTGTTTAAGAGAGACTCTAAAAACAGAAAATCTTCTTTGGACTCACATGATGCTCTGTCACAGATAAGATAAAATACAGTCATTAAAGATCTTGATATAAAACATAAAAATAAAATAGGGTTAAACGTTAAGGTCAAACTAAACTTCAGGAACAATTTAAAACAAGTAATCATACATACTGTCAAACTGTAAAACTGTTTAACAAGAAAAACAGCTCTCTCTCTCTCTCTCTCTCTCTCTCTCTCTCTCTCTCTCTCTCTCTCTCTCTCTCCCCCCCCCACCCCCTCGCAAATGCACAGGGTTACTAACGTAAGCCGTTTAACACGGTGATGGCAGATGGGACAAACGACTTCTTGTACATGTTTTTACGTGCCAGTGGGACTTTAAACCGTCTGCCGGACGGAAGCTTCTGAAAGGCTGGATTAAGAGGGTGATCACGGTCGTTGTTTATCTGATTTGCTTTTCTAACCAGGGCAGGTTCATACAAAGATGACAGCTGTTTTTGATTTTGGCCTATCAGTTTACTAGCAGTGGTTACTAACCTACCAAGCTTTGTTTTCTGCTTGAGTGAGTTGTTATAATTAGATAAAAATCCTTGCTTACAAACGGCCCCTTTCTCAGTTTCACAAAGCTAAACCGAAATCCAAAGCGTTTTTCCGGTGTTACTCACATTTGAAGATGGAAACACTCGGTGCATAATTACCTTGACTGGATTTCGGTTTGTCCTCGTGAAAGAAACGGTCGAAACAAATCGAGTTAAAACGTCAGTGCAATGTAAAGATTGATGCATGCTCAAATTTCAAACTAGTTCGTTTTCTACAAACTCTATTGACGAGTTCGTGTAATACAAACACTATAGACTAGAGTTTGCATCACACTGTTGGGAAAACACGGTTGGAAATCTTCTATCCGTGGCGCATCCATGTTCGTACAGCAGGGGGTAAAAAAGCAAAACTGAAACGAAGAAGAAAATGAATAAATCTTACTGCTGAAAAGTTGTTTACGCACGGGTAGATCACCGAGTGCTTCAACCATTGAATTACGATCTTACGGTGAAAATTTGTACAAGCCGCTATCAGTAAACAGTTGTTGTTGTTGTCGTTCGTCTCTTGGTCACACTGAAAGTTCAGTTCTGAGCATGAAGTCTGCTGCCTTCTCCAGCTCCTTGGCGTGTAGAGGCGTTTCCGATGGCCACGTCGTCATCCTTAGCTGTTGGTATAGTGGACAGTCCTGGATGATGTGTTGTCCGGTCTGCTCGGTATGGCCACACGGGCAGAGCGGAGTTGTAGCCAGTTTCAGTTTGTGGTACAAATGCTAGTAAACTGTACAGTCCCCTTTCGTTGTCTCGGATTTCCCACACATATTAATTTCAGTCTTTGCGGACCTGTCGGGCGACACAGAAAACGTACAGCGACTTCGTTCGGGATTTCTAACGGTTGCACTGTCACGGTAGGATCTTATACAGTCTTCACAAAAAGTTAAGGACCAGTCAACATAATGGGTGACAGTTTCAATAAATCAGAAAAAAATAAAGGAATAAGATTTCCCCCGTAAAATTCACGGGTAGCAAGGTTAAGGGGTAATTAGTGAACATGGCGACCACTGTGTGGATGGCACGTGCGCGTCACACAGCATGCTTGGCGCGTTTGAAAATCTGCGATTTCGGCAAAACTAGACCGAGTTTCAGTGTTCAGTGGGCGATACCTGGGGCTTTCTGCACGGCCAAAATGAGATGCAGGTCAAAGAATGCATCCCTGGTTATGAACTGTGCTCATTTGTTTGCCTACATAAGCCGCCGTTTCAGCGATGTTCAGCACTACACCAGCATGCAACCACGACAAAAGTTGAATGATATTTGCAGGTGGTCCTTAACTTTTTGTGAATTCTGTAGTTGTGACACCTTTGATTCCAACCCAAGCTGCCGCCCAACCGACACACAGTCAAAATCCCCGCCGCCCCACAACGCCCCAAACAACCTTTGCGAATGTGAATCTGACTCAGGCCTCCTGAGTCAGATGAATCGCACTAATTTCAAACAAGTGGCTATAAATTATACCTGAGGGCAAACAAACGTCTGAATCGTAGTAGCACCAGGATAAACTCTCCGCCCTTTTGGCTGATCCCCGCGTGTTCTCTGACTTGACGAAACCTGTGACGCTTGTTTTGGTAAGTCGGAGTAAGTGCTGTATGGGATGGGCAACCTCTCATTTCACGCAGTCTGCATTCTGTTATTTTTCCGTCGCCATTTTGTCGACATGATCAAGGTCACAGTAGCTCAGTGCAGTTAGGTGAATGTAAGACGATGATCTCAGTGCATCCTTGTGGACAAGAATAGACGTTGTTTGGTGGGCCTCATGATTAAAAAAAAAATCTTCGCAGGCTTTGATTAGGAAGATCAGCTTGTTTCGTGCAGTGTATCACAAGTTAGGGATCCGAGTCTGTGAAAGTTTCTCTGAGAAGTTTCCTAAACTTTATACGTGATAATTTATGTCCTCGTGTATATTGTTTTCTCTCTGTATTGACTGGTTTTCGAATTAAGCGACCATACTGATTGCAGTAAGCGACCATACTGATTGCAATAAGCGACCATACTGGTCGCAATAAGCGACCATACTGATTGCAATAAGCGACCATACTGATTGCAATAAGCGACCATACTGATTGCAAATTAACTATTAATAGCCCGAGCTCGACCACCACCTGTCCGCCATATAATAAGACTTGTTGAAAAGAACAAGCCACTGCACACCAGTAGGAGCCTCTTCAAGCCACTATACCACAAGGCGCTGGCCTTCCCCACTAGGCCCGAGACCGCTGCAGACTCTCTGTGTGTGTGTGTGTGTGTGTGTGTGTGTGTGTGTGTGTGTTGACTGCCAAGGATTGTGTCCTGCGACAGCAGAGCAGAGGGGTCCCACCACTGATATTCGGGCCCCCCTTCCAAAAATCGAACGGGGGCCTGGGCCCCTTGGGCCCCCGTGGTTCCTACGCTCCTTTAACAGTGATAGAAAGCATGATATTCACGTGGGCGTGCGTCTTGGCGCTATGATCCAAATATTTTGGATACCGCGATTATGAATATGATTATTATGATTTTTATTATTATTATTATCTTGCACTTGCGAGAGAGAGAGAGAGAGAGAGAGAGAGAGAGAGAGAGGTGGGGGGGGGGGCAGATTGTAAATGATCAATCTCCATTTATTCTTTTGCTTTATGTTAACCTTTATATTTCCGAACAACACCGATGTAGTGGATTAAAACGGCGTAGTTTTAACCCTGACTATACATGTACTTAGAGTACCGGCATCTCTGAATATGATAACAGATTCTGTTTGTGTGTAAATTCATTCCTGTATTCATCAGGCGAACTAGAGCAGAAAGGAAAACGTCCTGTTATGTGAACCCCGAACTGCGTCTGCTGTTTTCTGTGAACGTGACTGTGAACTTGACACCGGAAAACAATGTCAAGGCCGTGGTTGTGAAATTTACGGCTCCAGACGGGTTCGCTCGGCACAAAAGGGGTTGTTTTGAGAAAGAGTTACGACATGGTGGGTACGCAGCTGTTTTTCTCGAAACCTCCAACCACCCTAACCGGCTCCACCCCTCCCGCACCGACCCACCTACCCACCCCTCCCGCACCGACCCACCTACCCACCCCTCCAGCACAGAGAGAGAGAGAGAGAGAGAGAGAGTGGGTGGGTGGGTGGGTGGGTGGGTGTTTGGGAGTTTAATGTCCTTTTCCACCACGTTTGAGTGATGTCAAAGACGGGGCAACGAGAAAAAGGCCAGCACAAATATTTGGCCCCAGCCGGATTTCGAACTCACGCCCCGAGCTTTGAAAGTCAAAGAGAGAGAGAGAGAGAGAGAGAGAGGAGCTGTAAAAGATCAATCTCCATTATTATATTGCACTTGCTACACACACACACACACACACGCACACACACACACACACACACACGCACACACACACACACACACACACGCACACACACACACACACGCTTGTCCACGTCTGACTGATGTGGTTTGCTGAATGACAACAGCTGTGACGGGATATTTGAGTGATACTATATCATAATGAACCCACGGTGATATTGCACTAAATGGGAAAGGAGGATGCAGTAGGGTGGGGAGGGGGCAGGGGCGTTTGGGGGGGGGGGGGGGCATGAGGGGGTGGGGTGTGGGGGGGGGGCTGTTCGTCAAGAATATATGTGGGTGGAGGCTGGGGCGGAACGTCGCCCGAGGTGGGGAAGAGGGGGGGGGGGGGGTAATCGAGGGTCAAATAATGGAGTTACTTTTCACTCGATAAGCTTGATCGCGTTCATGGCGACATGTCCTTGTCGATATTGTACTAAATACGTGCATCTCTGATAATATCGAAAGTGAGATCGGAATAGCGTAGCGGTTAAACATGTGGTTGGTAAATTCCCCCCTTTTTAATCAGTTATCTCTTACTTATTCTTGTCGCTCGCCCACACGAGTATGTGTCAACTTTAAAACAAGACAAAAACTACACCAGTTCGCACTGAGCACCCGTGTACATGGTATCTGATACGTAGATCTTGTTCGAAAGTTTTTCGACACATGGCCTCGGTAACGTTTCTCAGAACTAAATATGAGGGTTGATCTGTATCATGGATCAAAACACTCGTCGGTGAACAACCGACGGATGGAGTTTAATAGGTAATTATTAACTCGCACATACGCACACGTCATAGTGCAAAGTGCAGTGGTCTGTTTTTGCTGTTACAAGGATGTTGCAAGGATTTCAGGACACGTGTACCGGACAAGTGAACTGGCGTTAACTGAACTCTTCCCGCGTTCTCTTCCTGGTGCACGACACTTTAATACAGGACATTTTTTTTTTTTCAGAAGCCTGCAGTCTCACTACACAACAGCCAGCACCCACTGGCCAAGAGTTAGGGAAATCCCCTCCGAATTCCACCAAATCACCTCGCTCGCTGCTTCCGCATACGAATAACGAGAAATGATGAGGATGGTTGTCTGGTTCAGTTAATGAACGCTGACATCAGGATCATCACCACTCCCAGGCCCTCGGTGTTTCTCTCCATGCTTTGAGAATGGACGACTCCACTCCTGTCAATCAAAAGGGGCCAGCCCCCAGAATTCAGCCAATCGCGCCCCGTGGTTTAATGAGCACAACACATGACATAAACTTTCTCGCCAGACGCTACAACGAGGGAAGCACATGTAGCATGATATGACCGAAACATGGAAAGCAGCAAGTTCATTGACGTCATTTGAGGAAAAGGATCATTACGCCAATCTCTTTCATCTTGAACT
>JACVVK020000085.1:370000-380000 GCA_018292915.2 Batillaria attramentaria
CGACCGGACGTGGTGGCACTGTGGGCCGCGAAGGTCGTATTTTTGCTCCCACTTCTGCAGTTCAATATCAACCCAGCCCACCAGCCGGCTCGACCCGAAAAAAAGGCGGAAACAGACGGTCACATAATATGTAAGCTGCCTGCCATCCCGTAAGTCCCGAAATAGGACGTGCGGCGTGTGAGAAGGTCACGTGAAAACAAACGTGACCATTGCCGCACGCGCGTGTGACCTTAATGAGGACTTGTGTAACCAGGGACGTTCCCTCAAGTGACAATTAAAACCGGCAAAATATGGACATAGACACATGCTGGATATGTCCCTGACTTCGGGGGGGGGGGGGGGGGGGGGGTTGGTTAGTGTGAATTGTTTCTGTTTTTGCAGCAGTTGTCGCCTGTTTGTGAGTCTTACGCAATAGAAGAAAATAGGTCTCCCAAACAATTCGGTGATGTATAATTGTCCAGAACCTCGCTACACAAACAAAAGCGGTAAAACAGACTACATACATTCTGGGTTGGTCCCTGACTTCGTGGGGTTTTGTTGCCTGTTGCCCCGAAAAAAGCGGGATGTGGTCTACGGGGGGGAGGGGGGGGGGGGGGGGTATGACTGCAGGATGCGGTCTACAGGGAGATGACTGCAGGATGTGGTCTACGGGGGGGGGGGGGGGGGTATGACTGCAGGATGCGGTCTACAGGGAGATGACTGCAGGATGTCTACGGGGGGGGGGGGGGGGCTGCAGGATGCGGTCTACAGGGAATGACTGGGTTACTTCCCCATGGTAATTCGGGTTACTTCCCCATGGTAAGAGAGTGTGCATAAAACAAATACCTTTAGACGCAGCAAAACAAAACATACTCTCATGCAAAGTAAACTTTACACTGAAATTCTGGTGTTTTTTTTTGTTTGTCTGAAAACGTTTTCCTACTGAATCAATCGTAAAAGAAAAGAAAGCTGAACTGGAAGGCCTAACACACAACGTGACTGTGATATTCAGTACTTATCGGTCATTAGACCATTGCTCTGTCAAATTCCACATGTAGGCCACCCGACATGGGGCCTTGGGAAAATACGGTTGATGGGTCAAGAACGCTATATGTCAAGCGGCAGCAAGCAAGTTCGACTTGAAGAGGCGAAGATAATTTCTTAGGCTGGTCTGGCTGGCTGTTTGTCTCTCCTTGCCTGAATTTTATTATCAAGTTTTTTTGGGTTTTTTAGGACAAAGATCCTCTATAACGACGTTCTGTCTTATTGTAATTTTAAAAGATAACAGAGAGACAAACAGAGAGAGAGAGAGAGAGAGGTCAACGAACACCATAAATCGTTCTGTCCAAACTTTTTCCACATTATTACATTCCGTACTTGTCTCTCAGTCGCTTCCTCAACAACGGGAGACCTCTTGACAGACTTTCGTCCACTTTTCACGGCCGACACTTATCTCTCCCTCTCCCTCCCCCCTCCACCCCGTTTCTCCAACCCCCTCCCCCTCTACCGCATGTGTCAGTCAAACACACCTTGACCTCAAGGCTCTTCTTTCAACTCCTGTCCTAATAAAACAATAAACATAAAATAACTTTACTGGCGAGTGTACGTGCATGAGCAATAGTAATTCAGTCATCTTGGATGAACAACTGCACACACACACACACACACACACACACACACACACACACACACACACACACACACACACACACACACACACCGTCACACACACACACACACACACACACACACACACACACACACCGTCACACACACACCGTCACACACACCGCCACACACACACCGTCTCACACACACACACACACACACACACACACACACACCGTCACACACACACCGTCACACACACACACACACACACACACACACAAAGAGCTCTCACCAAACTGATAAACGTGGAATTTTTTTTAATAAACGAATTAACAAACATGAAAAATCCGGAATGTTAATTTATACAGTCCAGAAATTTCCTCAGTGATATTTCGTGTGTAATCAAGCGCCCTCGTTTGTGGACAACCAAGGTCAAGGTCCTCAATATGAACCGGGGTAAAGTACTCAAGCCCTGGACTGCCTGGTGTAATACAGGCCAATAACACACGGGCTACGTGTCAGGCGCTACGCACAAATTAAACTCTTTACTTACCGGGTAATAGTATACCCGTTCTATGCATTGACATTATATATGAACACTAGTGAATCATCCCCAGCGGTCTAATATCTTACCCTGTGATGTGTGTGGGTGGATGCGGGTGCTTGTGCCGGCGAGCTCAGAAGATAGGATGTGTGTGGATGAAGGATCTATACGTAGAGAGAGCTGTTATCTGTGATCTGTATTCTGTGTTAGGCCTGCCCCTCCTTTTTAACTGTTATTCTTAGTGCTTGTTTAACATAGTTTAATGTGAGGCAATGCCAGTGCTTCTTCTCTTTAAATTGTGTTTTAGCCAATGACTGAGTGTGTGAATGTGTATATGTATTTATATGGTATGTTTGTGTATATCAATTGTGTTTTATTATCAAGAGGAGCAAAGCAAATTCTTCTTAATTGTAACTAAGAAGCAATAAATCTATCTTATCTTATCTTATCTTAAATAGACTCACTACGCCAGTTCTGGGCAGTCAGGCATGCGACGAAAACCAGCCTGTCGATACACAGTTTCATAGAAGTGAAACGTCATGGCTCGATTGGTCAATGATGGGATGGTGTGTGCACGGGCTGCTGATTTTGTATCACTGAAGCCGACGTCGGCAGCTGGTAGTGCTATTATTACCATGGAGGCCTTGGGTTGATGGGACACTCCAATGTGCAGACGGGAGTGTTTCCTGTCGGTTGTTTTATTTGGCCGTCATATGCTACACGGTTTCTGCATGACACAGGGAAGCCATGATGCTAACCACCAGAGCGCAGCCAATTTATATTTTTTAATATATCATTTATTTGTACTTCAGTATCACATGAAAAGATTTTTATTTATATGTTAAACGAGTGGTATCAAACTGAGAGGTGCATGTGTATTTGGGATCTTTTGGTTGTGGTGGCCACGATGTATGCGCCGGCGTCAGTGCACACACACACACACACACACACACACCACCACCACCACCACCACCACACCCATCACCGTCCCAACCATCTTCCCGTAACCCCCTAACCCTTGCCTGGAAAATAAGAAGGAAACTGGTGGTATCTGGTAACGCTGGTCAGCCCAGTATCACGTCCTGTCCTCTGGGTCAGCACATATCAGTGTGACGTCTTAGCTTTCAAAGCCCACTTTTCTGTTTAGTTCCGGGCTGTATGTCTTGAGACTGGACTTTCATGAAAGAGACTAACACCACGACAAGCTGGTTGTTTCTGAGTCAGTGTGAGATCCACTGGGTCACCGGGGCCGTCGTTGCACTTTGGCCGGATCCTTGCGATGCAAGACATGACTCGTGTGCATGCATACCCTGTGTTGTATTGTGACGAAATCGTGTGCTAGATATTGCATTGTATGCGCTGACACGGAAACAGGGAGAAAAACCGTGAAACATAAAAGGCTATCCGGCTCACGTGTACTGGCCTATACCTCTCTTTCTGTCTAGACAGTGTGTGTGTGTGTGTGTGTGTGTGTGTGTGTGTGTGTGTGTGTGTGTGTGTGTAGCACAAGCAACGGCAAGAAATGAAACTGGACTGCTGGAGCAATCTCTGTTACCGTCTACAAATAAAGTTTCATTTCATTTCACTGATCTCTCTCTCTCTCTCTCTCTCTCTCTCTCTCTCTCTCACTCACACACACACACACACACACACACACACACACACACACACACACACACACACACACATTGAAAGAGGATATGGATACCTGAATTCAAAAACTAGTGCAGGCACGGTGTCACGTGGTTGACCCAATTCAGCAAACTTTGAACTGAATCGGAAAGGGGCAAACCAGTCGACAGCCGAACGTTTCTCAGGATTGAAACTACGCCCAGGAAATGGGCCAAGATCGGAAGCTGTTTGAACAGTGCTGATATCAACACGGGACAACTCACTGCGGGTATAAAATCAGTGTGACCTCCTTCCTTAATCAGTCATGTTTCAGTCGATGACGTTCATAGGCTTGCCTGATATCCAATCAGCAGACTGTTTCCCAGTTTCACGGAAACGACAGACGTGTCAACAGGACTGATCAAGATTTATGTACTTATACTGTGACCATGTGTCACGTGAAGTGTATACATGTAGACTGAGTTTTCACAATGAGGTGCACCAGACGAGTGTGGTGTATTTTACGTAATCGATGGCACCGAAATGGGGATAATACTGATTTATACCACGTCCCTACCTGCACATCTTTGATTTGAATGCTGACATCGATCGGCAATCCAAAAACTTTACGCGGCACCTCTGACAGAGGTGGTTTGACTTCGCGTTGTCCAGTCCATAGGCTTGGAGACGTCATTAGGTCCGTTTTTGAAGCCTCCCGGTTTGAGCAAAGAACTGGAACTAGGTTTGGGTGACAATTGTCACAAACACGACCGATTGTGGATAAAACTCGGCAAAAGGTTAGTAGGTTCACGTCAAGCAACTGGCAAAGCTCCATTCGTCCCCATTCCCCTACGAGGTCGAACCGCGTCATGACGTGACGTAAAATTATTCCTTTGTCGCTTTTTGCGTCATATCGTGACGTAAACCCTTTAGCCAGAACACGCTGCTGGAACATTGCTAGGGGTAGTGCATGTGCACTTTTTAGGTACACCTATAACTCTCACGTGTGCTTTTTATGAGTACAATGTTAAACAACGCGAATTGCGGATTTTTAAACCATGACCTGTAATAGTGATAGAGTGGTATAAAAGTTGGTTGAGCAACGCTCAATGTGGTTTGTTGTTTCAGGTCCGGGTTTCATGGCTTGAAATGTGTGTACACGAGGGCTAATATTTCGTAGACAATCCAGATTCCAGACCCAAATTTATTTTACATGTATATCAACATCAAGCCACAAACGTGTCTGTACGTGTTAATACCCATGCAGGCGATAACAGTTAGGCCTATTAGATAAAAAGAAGCGGAATTTCAATGAGACTACAGTGGAAAGGCCAGTAACCCTCACAGGCGGAGGGGGGTGGGGGATCAAAGTTGGTTACCCAGCCTGGGGCACAGGCAAACACCGTGCACGTTGGTACAAATGGTTTTATATTATCCCCGTATTTTAAGGACTGTGTCCTTACTGTACCCTGTGACACTATCAAGTTAGCAGCATCGCTAAAGTCAAATGATAAAAAGCCTACGTCCTTCTCAAATCCATGGTGCTTGGGCTTTTTGGCCTAAAGAAAGGCAGGTCTGTTCTGCAATCGGAGGCTAGTTTGGAACGGTGTCCGAACCACGTGATCTAGGTCACATTTGGCTGTGTCATCGCCAGCTTAGAAGAACCGTCCTCACTTTCTGCCCTGTCTCCGAAATGTCACACAATACTCTGTGTTTCTCACAACCGTTACAGCGCGGCATAATTATTGCTTGTCGTTGCAGCTTGTCGTTGTTCAGGGTCGTTGTTGCAGTTGCTGTTGTTTAAGCTTTAATGCCCTTTTTACCACATTAAAAGGTCATGTAAGAGACGAGGGCACTGAAATGTGCGTGCAAATTTGTCTGCAACCTTCCCGCGGCGAGTCATCGCAAGTCTCACAAGCCAGCTAAAAGGTTACTATGAGGATGATGCACAAACACACAGATAGACAGAGAGAGAGAGAGAGAGAGAGACAGACAGACAGACAGCGACTCGGCCATCGCAGACAAAACCCAGCCAGTAAATGACAAACGAATATTCCATGCCTATTTTCGGTTCCCGGCCATGACCCAAGGACACAAAAAGGACATTGACAATCGATGAATAAATTCGTTCGTAAGCGGCACTGGTTTGCGACATGGATCATTTATTGTGACGGATTTGTTCCGTGTGTTTTCATGACTCACCTTTCTCAGATCTCGCACGGCACTTGTTGCAAATGTCACGCATGTGTGTGGGAGTGTGTTTGCAAGCCAGAACAGCCAAGGGCCGCGGGAAACACGGGATGGCAGTGGTGGTGGTGGTGGTGGTGGTGGTGTGTGTGTGTGTGTGTGTGTGTGTGTGTGTGTGTGTGTGTGTGTGTGTGTGAGAGAGAGAGAGAGAGAGAGAGAGAGAGAGTGTTCTCTACAACCTCTTTTCCTGCTGCAATTTTTTTTCTTCTTTTTGCAAATGACTTCAATGCCGCAGTGCTAACATTGACGGTACACTGCATACGTGCAATAAATTATACATTAATGAATAAATAAGACTCCAAAAGGAAAAGAAAAACACATAAAAACTACAACAAAAAGCGGCGTACGGTGTGTGTGTGTGTGTGTGTGTGTGTGTGTGTGTGTGTGTGTGTGTGTGTGTGTGTGCACGCGCATACGAGTGCCAGTACGCACACATATTACACGAATGAATTTCAGGTTAATGGCGTCTCAATTCAATTTAGTTTCAGACAGACTCGCCGGCGGATTAAACACAATTTTAGTCTCTCTCTCTCTCTCTCTCTCTCTCTCTCTCTCTCACACACACACACACACACACACACACACACACACACACACACACACACACATTCACTTTCAGATCAGTCACATCTCGCCGCCATAATGATTCACACGCCGTCACTTACAACTACTGCCCCCCCCCCCTCCCCTCCCTAAATGAAAAAGAAAGAAAGAAAAACAACAACAAAAGAGAACACTAATTAGTATCCCAGTCGGGTTGGCTGCGTCGCTGGAATCTGTGACGGGACCACAGACAGAACTCGATCAATGGAGCGTTGACGGTACACGCAGTGTGCGCGTGAGGGATGGCTGCAACTGATGCCGTGTGCCTGTCACAAACAACCCCCTTCCCTCCCCTCACTTCCTCCCCACCCCCTTGTTCCTTCCTTTTTTTTTTTTCTTTTTTTTTTAACTTCCGCCACCTTCATTTTATCCCCTCCCGCTCCCCCTACCCACCCGTCTCCCCTCTTCCTATTTTGAACGCCTAAGGTCAGTTTGGTTGAAACTGATGCTTTGTGTCTGTCACAAAACACCACGCCCCCCCCCCCCCTCCCATACTCCCCTGCTTCGATCTTTTCTCCCCTCCTATCCCCCCCCCCCCACACACACACACACACACACTTTTTGTCCATTTCAAGGTGGTGGTTGCTGATGGCGGAGTCAGTGGCGGGCGCGTGCAAGTCGCGTGGCCCGGTGATGGTGTAAAACGCACGTGCATTACATCAGTGATCACTCGGTCACACGATATACGGTCTGACGCTGATCACGCATGACTGCTCGCGGGTTTCACGTCCTCCACATCAGTGAGGGTGATATCAGCCCGAACTGTCTCCTCATAAGTGAGGCGTTCGCGTGCTGTTTGGCCTACTGAACCCGCGCTGCGCCACTGACTGGTGACCAGAGAGCACGTGATTCTTCGGGCTAAACTCTAAGTCTGGTTATCAAAGACGGGGCAGCGAGGAAAAGGCCGCGTTAACTTTTGGAGCAGTTCAAGCAGGGATTCGAACTCAAGACCCGAGCATTGAAGGTCCAACGCTGTATCACTTCGACTACCCCGGCACTCGGAGAGAGAGAGAGAGAGGGGGGTGGGGTGAGTGGGTGTTTGGGGTTTAACGTCCTTTTCCACCAGATACGGGTGATATCAAAGACGGGGCAACGATGACAAAGCCAGCACAAATATTTGGCCCCAGCCGGGATACGAACTCACGACCCGAGCATTAGAAGTCCAACGTTCTACCATTCGGCCACCCCGGCTCCCCGAGAGGGAGAGAGAGAGAGAGAGAGAGAGAGAGAGCAAAATATAGCATTGCATTCATTCTGAAATATTCTGGGCTGAATATTTCCAAATCCGAGGGGAAGGAAGCCGGAGTACCCGGACAGAACCCCCGACGATCGGCCCGAAAGAACGGCGCCACATACTTCAGCTGAAAAAGTCGATGCCGCGAGTGGGACTCGAACTCCAGTCTCTCACACTAGTGGCAGGACACGTTACCTCCACACCATCGACCGCCTCAGAGACAGGCAGATCAGCAACTCAGTGTGTGCGATGTGAATGTGTGTCGCGGGGGGCCGAGTTTGTTCCCGATAGGGCACTAGGGCACGGGGACAGGATCCGATGACTGATTTGGTTCAGCGGCTACTGTCCCAGTGTCCCGTCTCAAACTGCTGCTTCTATTCCTATGCATTATCTATGGACGCATCAAACACATCAAAACCAGCCGCCGGCGGTGGAAGCCATATTGTCACCAGTCCCGCAGTAAATCTATCGTCAGTAGGAGACTGGAGGGAAAATGTTTGTCAGCTGCATTTTCAGTTGGAAACGACTTTTGACGTATCGTGGACACAGCCAATCAAACAGCAGCAGGCAATGGAATCCATTTCCCCTAGTACATCTATCAGCATTTGGAGACTGGAGGGACATTTTTAATCGGATACATTATTCGTTCCAACTTACCGCCATCCCCATCTCCATCATCATGCATAATAAAAATTGCCCCAGCTTCCGAGCCCTCCGTGGATTCCACCCATTACCTGGGAGGAACACCACTGGAATTGCAAAAGAGTTGGGGCAGCAAAAAATAAATAAATAAATAAATAAACGAGAAAAAGAATGGGATTTTTACCTCAAAGAATTACACTCAAAGGCTGTGTATGAACTGAGCCATAGGGAATACGAGACATAACAGAGAAATGTGCGTGGACGTCACGACTTTGGAACGCGGTGACGTCATTTGGCATGACGTCATCCGTTGTCATTCTTGTACTTAGGTCAGTGGTGTCATTAGTTTGTTCTACCATTCTCTACTTATCAATGGCTGTGGTTCCTCTCGATGATCAGCCGCGAACTGGTCTTTGTGGCTTGCGCGGTTTTCAGCCCTAAAACCTCACTCACTCACTCCTCTCGATGAACCTTTTTCTCGTTGCCCGGTCTTTGATATCACCCATACGTGGTGAAAAAGAACGTAAAACTCCCAAACGCCCACCCACCCTCCTCTCAATGGACTGAAGACTATAGAGGTTGTTTTCACTCGCCAGCTGAACCCTGGTTGGACCTGAGTTGAACCGGTGGAAAAGGACGTTAAACCCCCAAAACACCCACCCACCCGAGTTGAACCGGGGTTGGTGCCGCGTTTACACTTACCCAACCCGGGTTAAAAGCGACCCGGATGCAACCCAGACTTTACGGACCTAGATTGAACCCGTGTCCAACCCACATTCCAGAGGTAAAGAACAAGGGAACAGAGGTGACGACATGGGTTTATAGTAAGCTTACTTTACCAATACCAGACCTGGCTTGGGCATGGGAATCTAGCGGCAGATCAGCCGCGAATAACTTTGGCTACACTTTGCTGTACAAGGAACTTGTTCAGGGACGTCTCTTTCGAAACAAATGAAAATACACATAGCGGTCACCATGTGTTTCTTTCTGAAGAACGCCATGATGCTTTCGTCAATATCACGGTGGACATGACGTACGTTTTCTGCCTCATTATGAGAGTCAGGTTTGCGGAAAATGTGTAGTGTAAACGCATCGACCCGGCTCGAGGGTGGGGTGGGTGTTTGAGAGTTCAACGTCCTTTTCCACCACATACGGGTGATATCAAAGACGGGGCAACGAGAAAAAGGCCAGCACAAATATTTGGCCCACGCCGGGATTCGAACTCACGACCCGAGCAATGAAAGTCCAACGCTCTCCCCTTTCTTCCTATCTCTTTCTTTACAGATCTGTCCTATCATAATACTGTATTTGACGTCTCCGCCACACATGTTTCTGTACTTATGAGCAGACTTTTGACTTGTTGTGCTCGGCCTCTTGAAAATTGTGAAAGTGCATGTTTATATTTGTTCAAAATGAATAAAACTGTTTAAACCAACGCTCTACCATTCGGCCATCCCGCCTCCCCGAACCGGGTGGAACCAGGGTTGAGTTCAAGCCGGGTTGTGGTGTAAACAGCCTCTCACTCTACG
>JACVVK020000085.1:385000-392500 GCA_018292915.2 Batillaria attramentaria
TCAAAATATCCCTCTCAGATAAGAAGGGGGGGGGGGGGGCAGGATAGCCGAATGGTAGGGCGTTGGACTTTCAATGCTCGGGTCTGAGTTCGGATCCCTGCTGGTGGGACCAAATATTTGTACTGGCCTGTTCCTCGTTGCCCCGTCTTTGACATCACCCTTACGTGGTGGAAACGGACAGAAACCCATTAACAACGTAAAGATATGTGCATGCTCACATTTCAAACATAAGCGCAATCATCGCTGAAACGTTTGACTTGCAGCAGCACTGGAAAACCTCCCCGCCATCATGTTCAACGTCCGTGGCACAGGACAAGGTCTGTGAGATGGAGGTGACACTACTTTCGTTTTCATTTCTTTGTTTCCTTTCTTTTCAGCTGCCCACCTATAAACACCGCTCTCAATTTATTAAACGAAGGAATGTGTTCACAGGAGCGCTTGCCAAGTAGGTACTGACTCGGATCCGTCCTGTCCCCGACCTCATCTAGCCATGACCTAACCCGGCTCAGTCCTCGTTTATGAATCACTCTGCTAAAATAATTTCAAGAGGTCGACAGCTCCCTTTGTGTGCTGCAGGGGCCGCATGCTTGTCTGGGAATGTCCACCGTTTAGTTTCCAAAAAACAAAACAAAAAAAAAAACCTTTCCCGTTTTAGCTTCACCGCGTTCGCTTCTCTTTTGTTAGCGTGACAGGATATCCAAGATGGACGTCAAAATAGTGGTCTCCCTTATCAGGAAAAGAGCATGAGTAACCCGGTCATTTGAATTGCACTTTGAACCGAATCAACCGACTCGAGTCGTCAGTGTGTGCGGCAATGAGGAGTATAGTTGTTGTATGTGGCAAAAAGATTATCGCCCGCACTCCCGTGTGTCTGCGGAGCGGTAGTAATAATAATAATGATAATAATAATAATATTTATAGGGCGCCTATCCCCGGGGAGCGAGCTCTAGGCGCCTTACATTCTAAAACCGAAGTTAAAAAAAAATTTCACTCAGTGCACACTACGTAAAAACAACTTTAAAAAAGTAAAAGAGCACACACACACACACACACACACACACACACACACACACACACACACACACACACACACACAGAGTAATTATTAGCGCAAGACAGGATGCGTCGTTTAAAGAAAATGACAGAATGAACACAACTAAGGACGCATGTATGATTGTGTACCACACAAAGATGTACGGGGGGGGGGGGGGGATAAAATTTGAAATTCACCCCCCAGAAGACGTCCACATCCACTCAGACTCGGACGCACGTCACAATAGCCCCCCCCCCCCCCCCCTCCTCGCTGCTCGCATGGCTGGATGACTCAGAAACATATTTGAAACACACACACACACACACACACACACACACACACACACACACACACACACACACACACACACACACACACACACTATAATCATGGCGCTCCAGCACACGGCTATTGAACCCGGCAGCTGTCACGCTACAGAGGGCAATAACTGACGACAATATGATCAATTTGCATTTAACATTGTTTTATGTCGGGCATAAAGTTACAGATGCTCCGTGCAGTTGTCCTAAGCTAGGCTCCACGCTTGATGTTGAATCCGATGTAGGAGTGAGTTATCATTAGGTCTCTCAAACTGACATGAGGCCATCACGTTTTATGGAATGTCTCTAGTTCTTGCACTCACGCAATGCGACAGAATGTGTACGTGTGTTCTGGGTGTTACTGGGCCTCACAAAATAGCTGAAAGAGCTGCTGTTGTGAGTGCGTGTGCACGCAAAAAAAGAAAAGAAAAAAAAAAAGCTGTTACTGCAATACACCGAAGTCTGCTTGCAAACCGGCCCCCGTAGTGTAGTGGGGGAGCCGGGGTGGTCGAATGGTAGAGCGTTGGACTTCTAATGCTCGGGTCGTGAGTTCGATCCCGACTGGGGCCAAATATTTGTGCTGGCTTTTTCGTCGTTGTCCCGTCTTTGATATCACCCTATGTGGTGGAAAAGGACGTTAAACCCCCAGACACCCACCCACCCACCCCACCCCACCCGTAGTGTAGTGGTTAGCACTTCCGTCCATGGACCGGTTCGAGTCCCAGCCGAGGCAAGCGGGATTTTTCCTACCTAGGTCAGCTCATACCCCGGTCGGGTGTGCTATGGGCCCAATGGGGAGGCTGTTGCCACACAGCCGAGCTTCACCCACTTCACGGGTGCGACTTTGGGGGGGGGGGGGGGTGCTTCCCTTGGTATGACACGTCTTATAATGTCGATGATTACACGGCAGGAACCGCAGGTGCTGTAGTTCCCGGGCCTGGTGAACGCCGACATATACATTTAAGACGGAAGCGTCCCAGCTGTCCCAAACCACACGGACATCCGCATAGCATCATCATACTATCATCCTCATCTCTATCATCATACATTTTTTTTTTTTTAAATTGCCCAAGCGTCCGAGCCGTTTGTGGATTCCACCTGTGATCTGGGAGAAACACCACTGGAGCTGGCGAAGAGTTGAGGCAGCAAACAGAAAAGAAAAGGAGAAAAGACGACAAAAGAAAAAAACAAACAAACAAGTTAGTTAGTTAGTTAGTTAGTTAGGGCTAAACTCCGCACAAGCAACAAACAAAGAAACAAGCAAACAGAAAAAAAACCCAGTCTACTACATGTATCTACAGCCCAGAAAGATTTGTGAGCAGAGAGAAGTACGTCAGCGGATGGGCCCGAGTCGCTTGCATGGCTGGATGATTGAAACAGACGTTTGGAACACACACACACACACACACACACACACACACACACACACACACACACACACACACACACGCGCGCGCGCGCGCGACCCTGCCGGGCTGACATAACAATCCACTCGTCACCAGTTTGTGAACCCTGACGTTACCGGCGTCGTGACATGGGGGAATAACTGATCACAACATTTGCATTTAAGATTGTTTTTACGTCAGCCATAAATTTGCAAAAGTATGTCCAACTGGGGCACTAGCTCTGGCCGAGTAGAGAGAGAGAGAGAGAGAGAGAGACACACACACACACACACACACACACACAAACACACACACACACACACACACACACACACACACACACACACACACACACACACACACACACACACACACACACAGAGTCAGACACACAGACAGACGTTTAGTAACGCTTTCAGTCCACCGTGAGACTAGCTGATTTCACGGACGGATGCACTGGAAAAACCTGGATAGCGAGACAGACCTGACAGACAGACCGACCGACAGACAGGGTGATTAATTCACGTGCATTAGTACGTATTATGGCCAAAATAAATGTCAGTGCCCCGTAGGAGAAATCTGTGCCTCGTTCTCGCCCTCCCAGTAGAGAAACCTGCCCGATCTATCTATCGTCTCCCTTAGCTAACTTCTCTCACTCCAGTAGCCTGCCCTTAAACGATCCGTCCTCAGCCCAGAAAGGAAACTTCTATTTCCGTCGTGCACGTGACCCAGTGACCTAAAGCGAGGTCAGCGAGCTACGCCGGCAGAATCTAGCAAGATGGCTGCTGATCGATTGACCTAGATCAGGCCTACGCGGGATGGGTTCGGTACGGGGTGGGGGCCGGGATGGAAAATGTATCTAGTTTGGGACACTACAGGTCTAGTGGCATTTGACTTTATAGCTTGTGTTCTTCGCATGCACTGCGGAGACAGTGGCAAAAGGTTGCACGTCAAAAGCGGCTTGCCGCTGTTGGCTGCATCCAGCCGGCGGTACTCATGGTGCAAACGGTCCAACTTCAGATTTCTTTGTAATTGAACGAACTGTCCTCCCTGGCAAGCAGAACTCCCTGGCACGTATGCAGGAACTAACAACAGTACCTATTATAGTCTCCGTGTTTCGTAATGAGTTACGCGGAGAAAAAAAAAAAACTGCCGCTTGGGGCCGCTGCTACACGTTGCCAGGATCGGCACTTGCAGGGCTGGAAACGCTGGAAACCCTAATTAAATCGCTGGCGGCCCAGCTGGCATATCCCCCCTTTCCGGTGCCGGCGCGGCAATAGAAAGCCGTCCTATTTTTCCTGGCAGCCAGCTAGCCGCAGGCAGCCCCGTACAGCCAACTGACCAACCACTGCCCAAACCTTGCAACGCCGCAGGCTGCGTGTGCGGTAAAACCCCTGCCCGAGTACGGCAACATGCTGACTGGCAGTCGTGTAGCCGTGCGCTTTACAAAGATGCAAGGCTGTTTGCCAAATGAATAGATGTTCCCATTGGCCTTTGCCACCATTTTCGTGACTTTGCGGCTTCTGATAGAAGAGAACTAGGACTTTCTTTGGCCTACGCTGCCATTCCTGTACTACACGCCTCTAGAGAAAGTCTCAAGTTAAAAATATACAGTAAAATATACAGTAAAATATAGCAAACATTGCCACCAGTCAGCGCCGTCTAGTTGGTACCCAGTCCGTAACCTAAATATCGTCTGCTCAGCACTAGAGGGTGGAACCGGTACGAATTTTCAAACCGGTTTTTAACCGGTTTTTTTTCCCAATAGAAAACCGACGTTTAAAACCGGCTAACCGCGGCCATGTATACGTCATCTATTGTTTCTAACGTTTCCCCAAGAGATGGAAGGGGGGAAGGGAGGGGGGTCTCCTAGTACTCCGGCTTCGTGTACCCCTCCCTGCGTTGGAAATGTTCAGCCAACAAGGGTGGGTGGGTGGGTGTTTGGGAGTTTAACGTCCTTTTCCACCACATACGGATGATATCAAAGACGAGGCAACGATGAAAAAGCCAGCACAAATATTTGGCCCTAGCCGGGATTTGAACTCACGACCCGAAAGTTAGAAGTCCAACGCTCTACCATTCGGCCACCCCGGTTTCCCTGTTCAGCCAACAACAACAACATGATGATGATGATAAAGAGGAGGGGGAGGATGAGGGTGTCTTGTAACGGGCTGAAAAACGACGACTGATGTCCCTTAAAAAAACCGCGATTTTCCGGGGTTTTTTTTAAAGGCCAAACCGGTTTACCGAACCGTGAGAAAGTCGGACCGATTTTAACCGGAAAACCGGTAAAACCGAACACCCCTACTCAGCATGCGGTACGTTTCTACGAGCGTGGAACAACTTATCCGCCGACCAGGGGACCTATGCATGGACACAACCTTCCGTAGGCACAGCCTAAACGCCAAGTCTCAGACTTGGCAGTCTCGGTCTAAATTTCTCGCGCAACCGCTATGCATGGACGCGGACAACAGCCCAGACAACCAAGTCTCAGACTTGAAGTCGGCCTACGTGACGTCATCTACTTTATCTAAATTTAGAGTGTGGGATTCCGGTATTCCCCAGCCAATTGTGAGAGTACGCATGCGCATGTGTTCAACGAGACAGCCCAGCGCCGCGGGAAAGGAACAGCCAGCGGGATGCCTTACGCAATACACACCGCGCGCGGGCGGTCAGTCGGCCGGTACATGTGGCAGACTTACCCACCACGCGGCACTGTGCATCAGTTTCTGCGAGTCAAGTTGAACCTCGGGCCGGACTCAGACGTAAAAATACTGAACAACAGAAATAAAGGGGAATATTGCTTACGGAATGGATGACATACTCCCATATCACCTCTCAAGGAAGGTGAGCAAACTAAATGCAGACATCTTTGGTGAGACTGGCACAGCGCAGGTCACAGTGACATGCTGACCGGATCGACTGAGCCACTGATGAGAGTGCCATATGCAAAACAGTACACACCAAAGACACTCGCAGTATAGTACATATACCCGTAAAACACGATCTAGGCCTTGGCATAGTCGAATGAAACTCCACAACACCGAAAAACGCCATGCTGATTGTCGTTTAGGCCGAGCCTACGGCATTTAGGCCGCCGATTTCGCGTGACTAAATCGGGGCTGTTTAGGCTGCCGTTTAGACCCTGACTACCCCGTTGTCTGTGTCCATGCATACCGATTTCCGAGATTTAGTCAGAGCCTACGAATTTAGGCAGGGCCTACGCGTTTAGGTCGTGTCCATGCATAGGTCCCCTGATCTAAGTCACCACAATGCTTTCAGATGCTGTACTGTGTCCCAAGCGACTGATTCTGATGCACGGATAAAGCGCAATTCAATGAAACGTTTTCCGCAGCGTTGTTGTATGCCCGACAAATGTATTGATCCTAACATTTCAACGGACTGGGGCGGGTGTGTTTTTTGTCTTCAAACCGCAATCAAAAAAAAAAAAAATTGAAATGCGCAAACCAAAAAGTTCCCGAACCTTTCCCGTATAAGAAAACATAATGCCCGGGGTTATTCTGGCAGGGGTGTTGATGCTGCTGTTGCACCGGTTGCCTTTCTTTTCCTGTTGTTTCCTTTGACCTTTCTCGGCTCAAGGACAACAAGGTGGCTGTAGTTTGCGACAGCGTCAGACAGACAGATTTTGTTTCCATGTTGACTAATGTTGATATAGGAAACCTTCTTGATTAAGGTCACTGTGCTGCGTGGGGTTGGAGGGGTGGTGGTGGTGGG
The DNA here is from genome assembly GCA_018292915.2 of Batillaria attramentaria. Classification (NCBI taxonomy): domain Eukaryota; kingdom Metazoa; phylum Mollusca; class Gastropoda; family Batillariidae; genus Batillaria; species Batillaria attramentaria. The sequence goes on from JACVVK020000085.1 coordinate 391,474, forward strand.
GGGGGGGGGTTGAACCAGTTAGATCAGGATATGAATATTATGCATAATGAGTCAATGTCCCCGTATGTGGAACATTCCTCTGACAGTCTGTCTGTCAGCAAGTCTGTTTTCGCTTGCAATAAAAATTAACCAAAAAAAAACAACATCAAAAACAAAAACAAACAAAAACCAAACAAACAAACAAGCAAAAACCCAAACCAGCAACAACAACAAAAACAAAAAACAAAAACCAAAACGAAACAAAAACAAACAAAAAAAAAAAAGGTCAGGATGTGCATATGAATATATATATCCGTACATAGTCAATGGCCCAGTATGTGGAACATTCTGTAGACAGCTGGACAGTGTCCGCAACCATAAACACACTGATGACAAACCAATAAAACCCTTTTTTCAACAACTTTCCTCCCTCAGAACGATAGGTTGAAGCATTTAGCCGCTCCTAAAGGTGAGTTACATGATTTCACTGAATATGAGTTAACATAAATAATGTAATTACATCTCATCAGCCCCTGCTTCCACAACCCCTCACCCCTCCCCCAACAACCCATGTCATCCCCTTTCTCCCTCACCTCACCCAAACGGCATCAACCCCATCTCCTCCCCCCATCTCTCCTTCCTCAGTCTCCCCTCCCCATCCCATCACCTTACTTCGTGAGTGAACTTGTAAGGCCTTGAAACGGCCAGGTCATGGTCATTCATGAATTGCACACTTTAGAGTTTCCGGGTTACTGGCCTTCCCTATGGCCGCCTGACAGCACTGGCACACTAGCTGACTGGGAAAAATAGAATTAGTCTCCAATTGATCCGGGCGACGCGAAAATGTTGCGCGCAGGACGTTTAGTTCGCACATGCACGTGATTTGCCGGTATTCACGAGCAGAGCCGGAGAGAGAGAGAGAGAGAGAGAGAGAGGGTGGGAGGGGGAATTTTTGCAACAGGTTATCGTTCTTTTGCAAGGTGGTGGTGGGAGGGGCGGGGGAGAAAATGTTTAGGTAAATCATTAGAAAAAAGCCGAGAGAGAGAGA
>JACVVK020000085.1:395000-415000 GCA_018292915.2 Batillaria attramentaria
GGACCCAACCGCAATATCATACCCGTCCTTGGCTACAAAGTACAGCTCACCCGGTACTTGACTGATTTCGGACCTCAGCGTTTGCTGAGACATTTGGCGGGACCATCCACAGCTCTGTCGCAAAATGAATCGACTCTTGATTCTGCTGCTGGTTGTCAGCAGTTTTCACAGTCAAGAGGTCAGTTCAAAAAGCCTCAAGCGTACAAATGACGGCGCGAGCAACGGACAGAGCCAGGGAAGTGGCTCCGCTGGTTTGCAAAGTCAAGGTGAGGTAGAGGACACCAGCGGCTTCGAAGGTCAAAACCAGATTGACTTCCAGAGACAAGGCCAAGTCGGTGGCTTGGGCGGCTTCCAAAGCCAGAGAAACGGGGATGGATCCAGTGGCTTCCGAACCCAAAGCCAGCTGAATTCCGGTAGCTCTCAAAGCCAGGGCCAAGTGAATGGTTCCAGTGGCTTTCAAAGCGAAAGCCAGGGTACTTCCAGTGGATTCCAGAGCCAAACCGAGGTTGGTTCCAGTGGCTTTCAGGGCCAAAGCCAGGATGGTTCTAATAGGTTTCGGAGCCAAACCGAAGGTTCCAGTGGGTTCCAGAGCCAAACCGAAGTTGGTTCCAATGGCGTTCAGAGCCAAAGCCAGGGCGGTTCAGGCAGCTTTCAAAGCCAAAGCCAGGGTGGCTCGGGTGGCTTCCAGAGCCAAACCGAAGTTGGTTCTAAAGGTTTCCAAAGCCAAACCGAAACTGGTTCCAGTGGCTTTCAAAGCCAAAGCCAGATGGATGGATCCAGTGGCTTCCAAAGTCAAAGCAAGGACGGTTCGGCTGGCTTCCAGTGGATGGGTGGATCGAGTGGTTTCCAAAGCCAGGGTCAAGTGGATGGGTCCAATGGTTTCCAGTGGAGTCAGTGGGGCGGGTTCGGTGGGTTTCAAAAACAGTTGAATGGTTCAAGCATCAAAAGAAAAGAAGGAAGTTCCAGCAGCTTTCAGGGCCAAGGGAAGGACCTACACAGCGCCCAGGGCCACGACAAAGACAAGATCTTCCAATATCAAGCAGATGATTCCAACGTTGTCCAGAACGAAATGGATGGTTCCAGCAGAAATGAGAACGGGAGTCGCCGCAGGCGAGACCTGAGCCAGGCTGAGATAATCCACCAGTTCACGCAGCAGATGGACACGATCAGTTCCCAGAACGTGCAGCTAGAGCATCAGGTCACTCAGCTACAGGCGGAGAACGCTGTCCTCCAGTCCACACATTGCAGTCGCCGGAAGCGAGCCCCGAGCCAGGCTAAGCTGATCCGGACGGTTCAGAGTCAAGGGAAGGATCTGCAAAGCTTCCAGGTCCACGGTAAGGACAAGGCTTACCACAACTTCCAACTTGAGGCGGGTGGTACCGACGTTTTCCAAAATCAGGCGGATGACTTCAGCAACAAAGGCAAGAAGGAGAATCGCCCGAAGCGAGAATTGAGCCAGGCGGAGATAATCCACGAGTTCACGCAGCAGCTGAACACTCTCAGTTCCCAGACCGTGCAGCTGGAGCATCAGGTGAATCAGCTGCAGGCGGAGAACGACGCCCTCAAGGCAAGACACTGGTAAGTATAAACCTTCACAGGCCAGAGTGGGGAGAGGTGGTGTGGACATTGGTTTATTCTTTGTGGAGCTGTTTTTCCCTACGTACTCTGGTTAATAATAATAATAATAATACAACTACTACTAGTACTACTACTAATAAAAGGTATTTGTAGGGCGTATTTCTTTAGAATAAAGGAGAGCCGGGGTGGCCGAATGGCAGAGCGTTGGACTTCTAATGCTCAGGTCGTGAGTTCGTATCCCGGCTGCGGCCAAAATATTTGTGCTGGCTTTTTCATCGTTGCCCCGTCTTTGATATCACCCGTATGTGATGGAAAAGAACGTTAAACCCCCAAGGCCCCCCCCCCCTCTCTTTACAATAAAACTCAATGCGCCGATCACTCATCGACACTCACGCACATTTTACAATGATGGACAGACGTACACTGGTGAAACTGACAAGTTACTGACACAGGAAATTACTGGAAGGCTTTGCGAAATAGGAACGCTTAAAAATTGCTCTTAAAAACGGACAGACCGGACGCATTTCTCAGATTCACATGCACAGAGTATACCATAAGGTCGGTGCGACAAAACTGAAAAAGCGCTCGCCAAAAGATTTCAAATTGCGCTTGGGAAGTTTGAGAAGCCTCTCGGACGACGACCGGAGGGTTCGCGACGGTTGATAGGTGACGAGTGAAGTCGAAAGGTGTGGTGGAAGGGTGGCACCAAAGTGACGATATGCCAGAACGGACATTTGACACTGATACATGTATCGCAGATAGACCCATGTTGTTGTTGTTGTTGTCGTTCGTCTCTTGGTCACACTGGAAGTTCAGTTCTGAGCATGAAGTCTGCTGTTCTCTCCAGCTCCCGCTGAGGGCCGTACAGTTTGGTGTGTAGAGGCGTTTCCGATGGCCACGTCGTCATCCTTAGCTGTTGGTATAGTGGACAGTCCTGGATGATGTGTTGTCCGGTCTGCTCGGCATGGCCACACGGGCAGAGGGGAGTTGTATCCAGTTTCAGTTTATGGTACAGGTGCTTTTCTCAGTCTGTTGTGTTCACTGCAGAGTCTGAACACTACCACTTGGGCCTGACGTGGAAGATGTACAATGTCGTCCTTGGGGTAGCGTGTTGAATTGATGGTTTGCAGTTCTTTCTAGCTCACGAGAGAGACCCATGAGGAAAGCCATTGCATATTTTGGCTCCCACCGAGGATTCGACCTCATGACCCGAGCATTCAAAGTCCAAAGCTCGTCGGCGTGTGTGTGTGTGTGTGCGTGTGTGTGTGTGTGTGTGGTGATGATCTGTGACTAATGTCATGGGAGTGTTATACTTATGGAGATGCCCATCTGATATTATGAGATGTGGATAATTCAAAGGTGGCTCGTACACACGGTTAGTTAGTTAGTTAGTTAGTTAGTTAGTTAGTTAGTTAGTTAGTTAGTTAGTTAGTTAGTTTTATTCATAGTTCGTAACCCTTTACTGATCTTGATGCTGACAACAGAAATGACTTTTCTTTAGTTGTGATTTCAAAGGACGAAAATACGGGTTTCTTGCAGCCCAGGTAACACCAACAGCGTGCCAAACTACAACCGCCCCACGCCTCCCGACAAGTCGCAGTTCAACCACAACGGCCAATACGGCGCACTGTGGCGTGACTGTAGTCCTTCAGGTAAGCCTGGCCAGATTGCAATTAACAGACGAAGGGAGATGTAGGACGATGTAAGAAGTTTCGGAACAAAGTATAAGAAGACTGAGAAATGCAAGAGGATGTAGAAAAATGTAGGAAGATGGTAGATGGAAGATGCGGGACAATACAAGAAGATGTGGGTGGATGTAGGAAGATGTAGGAAGGTGGTAGATGGAAGATGCGGGACAATACAAGAAGATGTAGGAAGATGGTAGATGGAAGATGCGGGACAATACAAGAAGATGTAGGTGGATGTAGGAAGATGTAGGTAGATGGAAGATGCGGGACAATACAAGAAGATGTAGGTGGATGTAGGAAGATGGAGGAAGGTGGTAGATGGAAGATGCGGGACAATACAAGAAGATGTAGGTAGATGTAGGTGGATGTAGGAAGATACAGGAATATGTAGGAAGACGGAAGATGTGGGACAATACAAGAAGATGTAGGTGGACGTAGGAAGATACAGGAAGATGGTAGATGGAAGATGCGGGACAATACAAGAAGATGTAGGTGGATGTAGGAAGATGTAGGGAGATGATAGATGGAAGATGCGGGACAATACAAAAAGATGTAGGTGGACGTAGGAAGATGGTAGATGGAAGATGCGGGACAATACAAGAAGATGTAGGTGGATGTATGAAGATGTAGGAAGATGGTAGATGGAAGATGCGGGACAATACAATAAGATGTAGATGGATGTAGGAAGATGCAGGAAGATGTAGGAAGACGGAAGATGTGGGACAATACAAGAAGATGTAGGTGGATGTAGGAAGATGGAGGAAGGTGGTAGATGGAAGATGCGGGACAATACAAGAAGATGTAGGTAGATGTAGGTGGATGTAGGAAGGTGGTAGATGGAAGATGCGGGATAATACAAGAAGATGTAGGTGGATGTAGGAAGATGGTAGATGGAAGATGCGGGACAATACAAGAAGATGTAAGTGGATGTAGGAAGATGGTAGATGGAAGATGCGGGACAATACAAAAAGATGTAGGTGGACGTAGGAAGATGTAGGAAGATGGTACATGGAAGATGCGGGACAATACAAAAAGATGTAGGTGGACGAAGGAAGATGTAGGAAGATGGTAGATGGAAGATGCGGGACAACACAAGAAGATAGAGGTGGATGTAGGAAGATGTAGGAAGACGGAAGATGTCGGACAATACAAGAAGATGTACGAAAATGTAGGAATATGCAAGAACATTTAGGAGGATACAAGGTATAGAAATATGTATGCAAAATGCAAGATGTGGGAAAATGTAAAACGACCTGGAAAATGTAAGACTACGCAAGATGTGGGAAGATGGAAACAGACGTAGAAAGATGTATGAAAATGCAAGATGTGGGACGATGTTAAAAAACGTAGAAATAAAATGCAAGATGTGGGACGATATAAAAAACGTAGAAATAAAATGCAAGATGTGGGACGATGTTAAAAAACGTAGAAATAAAATGCAAGATGTGGGACGATGTAAAAAGACGTAGAAAGAAAATGCAAGATGTTAAAAGACGTAGAAAGATGTATGAAAATGCAAGATGTGGGAAGATGTAATCAAATAAAATCAAATGAAATAAAATTTGATAAAATAATGCCAAATATTAGGCACTTGTGGTTTGGTTCGGCCCGGCAGGTGGAAGCTGGATCACTGTGACCCACTTTGACGTGACCCCCTTCCCGATGCGGATGTCAAGCACCGGCTACCTCACTCTGCACAGCAGCGTCACGCATGACCTCACACACAACATTGTTGTTGAAGTCAGCTTGTTAAAACATCTCCTGGGAGTGTGGGTACGTGTGCCCTGCATGGACAACTTTGGCTCCTGGTCAGTATGAGAACTGAACTGCCATACTGCATCGCGTCATCGTTATCATCATCATCGTCATCACGTCATCGTCGTTGTCGTCATCATGATTGTTGTCGTCACCATCATCATCGTCGTCGATATCCCACATGGGAAACTTGACTTTGATACCCCAGTATACAAAAATAACACCAGCAAAAACAATGTAAACATACACTGAACTTAACAAAACGCAACTGCTCAACGTATGCAAGCATTACAACAGCAATAAGCAGCAGACTACTATTCGGAAATATTACACCTTATTCCTTGTCGTTCAATAGCATTGGGTATGAAGGAATTTAGTTTTTTTTGTTTTGTTTGTTTGTTTGTTTTTTCAGTTTTTAGCATGAGGCATTCTGTACCTTTTGCCTGACGTAAGACTTATGAATTACTTCATCATCAGCTTTACGTCAGTACTTTCCTAGTATCGATATCACACAGAAATTTGAACACAAGAGGCAGGCCCCTAGGAAGCTTGCCATTAATTTACTGACACACGCTGAAACAAAACCACACACGTCTCATATTGTCGGAGATCACTTAGTCCATTCAAGCTTTTTGTCGTATGCATTTTGAATTACACGGCTTGTACACGTACAAGTCTTTGAGGGAAAAATTGGGAGGGAACGGGGGGGGGGGGGAGAAGCCGGAGCACCAGGAGACAAATCAAGACCAGAATAAAATCCAAGTGAGTTCGTCTACGTTGCAGCCATATCTGTCCTACTGCGTACATTGTGTACAGTTCCTACACATCTGACTACTTTGATGTCATAAAACAGAATTTAAATTAGACAGGTTAGGGAGTAAGAGTATCTGCAATTTTTAAATGAACTTCCCTCTTTTTCATGGATTTTTTTTAGAGTTGCTAAAAGTGCATTTGACCCCATTTTGTTTTTGGTGAGAAGAGGGATGTTTGGTGTGTTGGAAAATGGCAGCTTTGACTTGGGGGTGACCTATTTTGGCCATATCCTTGGGCATGTGCCAGGGCATGAATAACTGAGAGAGAGTACAGTTTTGTGTATGGGGTAGGGAAGAACGTCGCATCAGCAGACTATGAAAATGACGTTGTCGGGGCTTGAGTAGCAATAAAGTGTGTTCTTTGACCTGATGCCACTTCTTCCTGTTGCAGCCGTTATGATGACTTCTGCTACTTCCTGCAACGGATCTTCTCTACCGGTAACTGCCCCCGAGAAGTCCGCGCCAGCAACAATGTGCCCATAGATTTGTCCCAAATCGCCCAGGACATCCCCGGCTTGAATGTCGTGAGCATTATGCAACTTATTTCCTTGTCTTGTCTTACCTCCTTTCTTGTCTTGTCTGCATGAATTCTCATAATTATGATCACACTGTGGAATCATAGTATAAATTTGAAATCCCAAACTAATTTAGCAGTACGACAAAAGTGTCTGGCTTTCGTGTATGGCACAGTGTCTGAATCTAACGGGAATTTCCGACACTATTTTCCCATGCCAAAACACAGTTGTAAATAAGAAGAATGCGCAGCAGCAACAGCTAGAGAAAGAGGGAGAAATAAATGACGACGATGATGATGATGATGATGATGATGAAAAGTTAACATGTCAAGGCATCGCTCCTATCATTAGACGCTACTATTAAAAAGCTCTCTCTCTCACACACACACACACACACACACACACACACACACACACACACACACACACACACACACACACACACCAAACTGTACTCTTTCTGTTTCAGGGAGACTTCTACATGCATGTTCTCCTGTACGAGAAAGGTACCAGCAATGTTCGGGGATGCTTTGAGACGTACGTCAGCCTTGCCCCCTAGTCAACAACTCCTCTGCCGGCCACGCTTCACAGTTTGGGATATCCAAGAAAACGCTGCAATGTCGTGTTAACCATAATGCTACCAATAAAACTCTTAAAATGCATCAGAATTCAAAAATCTCAAAAATGCGCCAGACACACTCATCTGCGAGTGGGGTGGGGATGAGGGGGGTGGGGGGGTGGGGTGGGGGGAGGAAATTTCAGTGTTACGTTTCTTTGCAGTGAACATCCCACCAGATCACCGCGCATGAATACAACTAGTCCTCTGAGCCCGCATGTAAAAGTCGAGGTTAGGGATTTTAGCCCCGGGTTAAAGTCTAACCTCGAACTAAACTAGCTCAAGGGTTAAATTTTCAGTTTTGTTGTTGTTGTTTAAGCAGGAAGCGGGTCCATTACACCATGGTGCCTAAGCCGTTAGAGAAGGATTTTTTTTACCTTTGTTCGCTTTCTTTTTTAAAATTTAATTTTGTTTTTGGGTTTTTTTTTTTGTCCTAGTCTAGGTTAGACCCGTAGCCGTGGGTTAAATTAACCTCGAGTTTTACTTGCGGGCCCTGAAGGCGTTATCCTTAGATCTTTTGCTGTTCCCTTTTTTTTGTATCAGCCGGGCAGTATTCCTCAACTGAATCTAGGCTGTCAATTTAAAAAAAATCTGAAAAAAGGCAGGGTGTTAGGTTACAACATTAAAATAAACCTTTTTTTTAAAATTTGAATTATAAAAATTTCATATTTATGACAATGATACAACATAACTGCAAGAACTGGAAACGTTTTAAAAAGTTGCCTCGTGAGTCATGCAATTATCGGTGTTTGAATGCAAATGCTGAAGTTAATAATCAGTGAGTCGAAGACTGTGGAAATTTTAAAGCGAAGCGATTACTGGTGATCACCTCAACGGCGAATACAAATTGAGCATGACGGGTTTTTATTGGTGTGTGGGTGTGTTCAGGAATCTGATATGAAGTATAAGATTGCGTCTCTCTCTCTCTCTCTCTCTCTCTCTCTCTCTCTCTCAGTCGTGTGTGTGTGTGTGTGTGTGTGTGTGTGTGTGTGTGTGTGTGTGTGTGTGTGTGTGTGTGTGTGTGTGTTTTCTTGTCCCTAACGGCGTCACTTTCCCTCAGACCAGACTGAGTGACGGAGCCCGGATGAAACTGATCCCCAATCCAGACAGTGGGTCAAGGTTGTCGCTGAAGACTGACGGAATCGAGCTGATGCAACTTGATGTGACCCTTGTCACGCCAAGACATCCGTCCGTTCCGTGTACACACACGACATGGGGACGTGACAATACACTACAGACATGTGAGAAGCTTGCTACATGCATGTCAAACTGTGTGATTGACTTGAATTAATCGTTACTGTGCCTAAATAGGGTCAATGTAGTCTGAGCTGGCCGTGCGTGTTCGTGGCTTCCACGTGAGTCCTCGAGAGAACGGGACGAGAGGGTCACCCGGACTATAAGGTCAATGGGCAGGCGAGATGTGGAGCAAATTGTGTGTGTGTGTGTGTGTGTGTGTGTGTGTGTGTGTGTGTGTGTGTGTGTGTGTGTGTGTGAGATGTTCCAGTTTTAAGTATGTTCGACCATTATTTTTTGTGTTTTATTTGATTGTTTGTTTTTGAAAACTTCCACCGTTTTCAAATAAAGTAATCTCTCTCTCTCTCTCTCTCTCTCTCTCTCTCTCTCTCTCTCTCTCTCTCTCTCTCTCTCTCTCATCCTGCGTTTATCATTACCTCGTACTGATTTATTCAAAACAGACCTTTCCTTTGCTGGAGCATTACGATGGAATTCCTTCCCTGTATACCTTAAACTAAATAGATCTACTTCTACGTTTCAGCGTACGCTAAAACAGTACCTGACGGACCCGTACGTAATGTACACTACGCGGCAACCTGTCATTTTAACTTTCCTATACCATTTCATTATACGTTTTGTATTTACAAAGGTCGCACGTGTGTGTGTGTGTGTGTGTGTGTGTGTGTGTGTGTGTGTGTGTGTGTGTGTGTGTGTGAATGCGCTTGGACCTGATGGGCGATTTTCTCTATGGTTGTGTTTCTTGTAGTTTAGTGCGTAATTTTCTTTCTTGTTTTTCTTTTTTTTTCCATTTTGTTAGATAGTCTCTGTAGCTTCAGTAATGACAAGTCTGCAAACTTGAACTGACTGGCGAATAACTTGAATGAAGTTTCATCATCATCATCGTCGTCGTCGTCATCGTCGTCGTCACCATCATCGTCGTCGTCATCGTCGTGGTCATCGTCGTCATCATCGTCGTCGTCATCATCATCATCATGATCATCATCATTCTCTCCCCCCCCCCCCCAACAGCATTGCTGCCTTATCAAGAGTACCAGTTTTTGGAGTGGCTTAGACAAAAAGCCTTAGGCAGTCATGATTTGGGCTGATTAAAAAAAAAGCCCGTCGGATGTGCGCAGTTAAACCCAACACCACTTGATTCTGCCCCCGAATGAAGTAAGCTTTGCAGATTCAGATCTTTCAGGCTTTGTTGAGTGTTGTTTTATTGGTATTGTCGTGTGGGATGCGTAGCCTCAGTTTGCACGATGATTGATTGCCATGTGAGGTGTGCTGCTGTCTAACACAGGGGGGTAAACAAAATGGCTCCCAAAAGAGCATCGGCTCAACGTGCGTGTCTAGTCTGAGACTTAGCTCTAGTTTATCCACGTGTCTAGTCTGAGACTTAGCTCTAGTTTATCCACGTGTCTAGTCTGAGACTCAGCTCTAGTTTATCAACGTGTCTAGTCTGAGACGTAGCTCTAGTTTATCAACGTGTCTAGTCTGAGACTTAGCTCTACTCTATCAACGTGTCTAGTCTGAGACCTAGCTCTACTCTATCAACGTGTCTAGTCTGAGACTTAGCTCTAGTTAATCAGCGTGTCTAGTCTGAGACTTAGCTCTAGTCTATCAGCGTGTCTAGTCTTTGACTTAGCTCTAGTTTACCAACGTGTCTAGTATGAGACAGCTCTAGTCTATGTGTGTCTTATCTGAGACTTATCTCTAGTCCATCAACGTGTCTAGTCTGAGACTTAGCTCTAGTCTATCAGCGTGCATTCCGATACACGCCGGTAAGAAGACTTGCCCTAGTCTCCGCTTACCCATCTCCCACTCAAAAGAGAGCATCTGAAGCGCTGTATCACCTGTTTTTCTTGTGGCCATCTTGTTTTACCCCCCTCGTATATTACGTGAGCGGAAACCGAACTCTGCAGACAGTGGGCGTCACTGAGGGATATTGTTTTCTGGATGGCCATGACACGTACCTACTTCACAGCGTTTATACAACAGAATCCTTTTCCGGCATAATGATAACCTCACATTGTCAAGGTGGGGAGCAGGGTCAGTTCTGTAACATGACACTGTTGTTCTTCTCAGCTGGAGCCCACTAACCTTCCAGGGGTGTGTGTGTGGGGGGGGGGGGGGGGGCGTGAAAGCCGATGGAATCGATTAGATATGGTGTTTCAGTTGTACTATGTAATTTGATAACTCCGGAAGTAGGCGCAACGTCTGGAATTCCGGCTGAAACTTGACTGATAATATTTCAGAGAGAGAGAGAGAGAGAGAGAGAGATTATCGTTGCAGCCGCCATGCGAATCCGTGCACACCGAAACGGCATCTTTTAGTTTATGAACCAGTTTCCGGGTCTCTCTCTCTCTCTCTCTCCTCTGTGTGTCAGTGCATGTGCAGTGTGTGTCCCATGTTCAGGTTGTACTTCTATTTCAAGTCCTCACCCTACCCAGACCAGACTGTCCGCTACCTGTGAGTCATACAGCTCGCCTTTCATGCAAACAGGGATGGCCAGGGGAGGAATGAGAAAGCAGGAGATTGAGAAGGAGAGGGACGTGGGGGAGGAAGGACCGGGGGAACTGAAGAGGGTGTCCTTGGAGGGGGTGGGGTGGGGTGGAGGGGGGGTGCTAAAAGGGAAGGCTGTGCATCTTAAAAATATCTCAGTAGTGTCTGGCGCTGACAAGCAATTTCAATTACGTTCCGATCGTTTGCACTAAGCAACCCCCTACCTCACAGAGAGAGAGAGAGAGGGGGGGGGGGGAGGCGTGGGGTGGTTGCGGGTTTAACGTCCGGCTTTCCAACTACACGAGGTTGATGTTATCAATCAGTCATCAAATAAAGCCAGTCGCACAAACGTCAGGCTGCCAAGAAAGGGTGGATGGATATTTACGGGTAGATAGTTCTTTTTCCACCTTATACGGGTGATATCAAAGACTGACGGGGCAACGAGGAAAAAGCCAGCACAATTGTCCGGCTACCAAGCAGGACTGATTCGAACTCACGACCGAAGCACTGAAAGTCCAACGCTCTACCGATCGACTCAGTGTCCCGCCTTCCAAGAGAGACTGAGAGAGAGAGAGAGGGGGGGGGGATTTTTTTCCCCCGGGTTTTTTTTTTTAATTTAGGATAGAGCATTTAGACCGGCATTGTTGCCTACCTTACAGGCTGTCCTGGTATTCTACATTCAAGGATACTAAACGACAAAATTCAAAACAACAATGACTTTCTGGATTTGAGACAAATGTCATGCCATGGTATCACTGATTGTGCACTCCTGCAAAAACTGCTCGTTACAGTCCTGTGCTTTTTCGAAGATCTGTGATAATCGAGTAACTTGATAGCGGATGCGCATCAGTGAGCACACCGAGACAAACTGAACAGACCGCCGGACGGACAACCCGGCGTCGCTGCCACTGACGCAACCAAAAACATAAGCCCACCTTACGCTGGCTGACTAACACATATCGATCCCAACATCACTTCAGCAGATGCAGCTTGCCATTGTTTTCTGTCGCCTGCCACTGGCAAACAAAGAAACTCACTCAGTCTGACATTTTGCACGTGCAGACGGCCGAGCCGGGCAAACCAGAATTGTGTAACCCACTTTTAAAGGAGCTGCGGTATCTAATGGGTTAATTTCCTCTGTTAGATGGGGGAGGGGATGCAAAGGATACACGATAACTTATGGAAAAAAAAATCTCAGTTTTAAAGCGATGCTTGCGGCGGCGGTGGCTTGACACGGGAGCGCCAGTCGAGCCACAGTGCAGCCCGTTGGCGATAATTTATCTCCAGAGTCATCGCCCGACAAATTAGGTCACTAGGTCGCATCCCGTGACCTCGGCACACTTCGGCGGGGTCAGGCAACGCGTTCTGGGAGGTGTGCTTCGCTTTCAGGTCGACAGCGGTTCTCTTCCACCCCCTCCCTACTCCTCCCCCCCCCCACACACACACACTAATTGCCAATCTCACCTGATCGTTATGTCAGTGTACTCTCGTCAAGAAGAGACATAAATGTTTGTTTTTTTTTTTTTTTTTTAGCCATAAATAATTCAGTCAGATGTTGCTTCAAATGGAATTCTCTTGCGTTAATCGTTTTTCCCCGGTCATATATTTTGTCGGTCGTTACGCCGGTTGTGGTCGATTTTCTGTGTCTCGGGACTTCAGTTCAGTTCAAGTTGGCGGTATTGCTGCTGCTGGGAAAGCCCACACGCGCCCCATTCCATCTCTCACTTATCACCCCAGTGTCAGTCTCGAAAGACTCATGGACTGAAAGGATTTGACTTCTCCGCGGCAGTAAAATCATGATTACGATAAGCTCATCTTTGAATTGGACTGGGCCCGTATGTAATAGTCGAGGTTAAGGCTTTTAGCCCCGGGTTAGAGTCTAACCTCGAACTAAACTAGCTCTAGGGTTACATTTTCTGTTGTTTTTTGTTTTAAATCAGGAAGCGGGCCCATTCCAGCAAGGTGCCTAAGCCGTTATAGAAGGATTTTTTTCTTCCTTTCTTCGCTTCGAGATATTTTGTATTTAATTTTGCTTTGGGGTTTCTTTTGTCCTAGTCCGGGTTAGGCCCGTAGCCGTGGGTTATATTAACCTCGACTTTTACATACGGGCCCTGGTGTAGCTTGATAAAAACAACAACTTGCTAGAGTCACGTTGTGTGTGTGTGTCAGTGTGCACGTGTGTGTTAGAGAGAGAGAGAGAGTGTGTGTGTGTGTGTGTGTGTGTGTGTATGTGTGTGTGTGTGTGTGTGTAGGGATGGGGGGGGGGAGTAAAGGACAGAGATCACAGCTGTTGAGAGTTTCTGACCCCAGTTTCACCGAGGACACCTCACTGTAGAGTCAATGACTGAAAGTGAAAAAAAACTGAACAACAACTTTAAAAGGCCCCCGGCACAGCCGGTGAACAGTGTGTTTGATTGCCAATGAGACACCACAGTCAGACCACTGGCAAATCCCTTCTCACCTCGTCACATCAGTTCGGTGCAGCACGTTCAACACAGCACGCAGTCCACACTGGCTTCCATTTTCGGGCAACACTGAGTTATGAAGTTTTCCTTCTGTAAAGCCATGACCTCCTACTACGCACAGGGACTAACTCCGAGAGAGAGAGAGAGAGAGAGAGAGAGAGTTTGCTGAGTGGAAAACCGTAGGCCGCAATGACGTCAGTTTGACGCATGAGCCCCACCCATCCCCCCAATCACCCCCCCCCCTTCCCCTCTGCCCCCCCCCCCCCTATCCAGCCTACTCACCCAGGACCTAGTCCTTTCTACCTAAAATAGACCGTGGGATGGGCAGCTTTAAGAGCGCCACAAACGTTTGTGGAATGAATGTGGGGGGCATAAACTATTATCATGCAGCGTCGACCCTATTTCAGGGAGAGTTCACTGTGTTTTCCCTCTCAAAATAAATTCTTTTGTGTAGACACGCCGTGCGCACTGTCTCGCCGCTCATAATGTTTATTCCAGATTTCAACTCAGTTAAAGCGACACTGATGAGTCAGCTGGGGAGGTCGGTGGCGCAGAGGTTATGTATCCTGTCACCAAGTACGAGAGGCTAGGGTTCGAGTCCCAATTAGGGAAAAGATTTTTTTTCAGCTGAAGTATGTGGCGCCGTTCACTGCATTCGGGCCGAACATCGGGGGTTCTCTGCAGGTGCTCCGGCTTTCTCCCCCTCTGCTTTGGAAATGTGCGGTCCAAATGTATCACTCTCTCTCTCTCTCCCCCCCCCCCCCCCCGAGGCTCCCTCTCTAACTCGGTTCTAAATCTGTTTGAATTTTGTTCCTTACGAATTTTGGATGTTTAAAGTTCTAACAACGGAGGAAAGGTTGAAACTTGTCAGTCTGCGGGCCCAGAACTTACACCATTCTCAAGTCAAAGTCCTTTCATTTATCCCCCCCCCCCTCTCTCTCTCTCTCTCCGCTGATTACTACCTAGCTCGCTGTTAAACATTTGCATAAATTTGCTGCTTTTCAGTCCCTTTGTCAGTCTGCAGACCCAGAACTTACACCATTCTCAAATCAAAGTCCTTTCATTTATCTCCCCCCCCCCCCTCTCTCTCTCTCTCTCTCTCTCTGATTACCTAGCTCGGCGTTAAACATTTGCCTGAATGTGCTGCTTTTCCCTCGTCAGTCTTTGATATCACCCTTATCTAGTGGAAAAGAACGTTAAACACTTACAACACCCACCACCCTCCTGCCATCGCACTTCTATGTCAACCATGGTATCGAATTCTGTCAGCATAATCATCTAGTTTGACACCTAATACTGTACCCGTAATTATACTGAAGGCCGACAGCCGGAGATAAAAAGTCGCTCACTTACAAAACGCGACTCACGTTCACAGCCATCCTAGTTGGCCCTACAGCACTGGGGCTGCAGTGAGCACTGACTGTGCCAAGCCGTTTGTGTTACAAGGTCGGATCCTAGCATCCAGTTCGATCACTGACTGCAACAAGGACAGTCGGCACCGCGTATGCACCAACCCGGTCTTCAGAAAACAAGACTGGGCCAGGAAACGTGAGGACTGGATAAAAATATCGCAGCCAGCTGTGTGGTTACATAAAGCACAACCCATTTAAAGTGTTCAAAAAAACCGAGAGTAAGTTTAATTATGTATCGCACAGTTCAGGGTTTTGTTGCAGTCAGTTGTGTTTTTTTTTTTTTTTTTTTTAAGTAGGGTGAGTTTTTTTGGTAATATTTTTCCCCCAAAAAAAAATATTTGTAGCGATAAACATTCCTTATCTGCCCGATATATGAACTAAACAAGGAGGAATGGCCCCATCCCATAAAGTTGTTTCTCCCAGTTTCGTGCTATTTTGTTGTGATTGTTGCCTGTGGGGTTTTTCTTTGTTTGTTTGTTTGTTGTCAATTCCGTAAACTAAACATTTGACGTCAGTATCACGCAGGTCGTCATACACAGGTGCTTCTCGCAGAAATTTGAAAGAAATATGTTTTTCTAAAATATCTGTTATTCTTAATACGAAAGCTATAAAAGTGCAGTAGTTCCTGTCATATGTGCAGTTGTCACACGTGACAAAAATGCCGGGATGATGAGTAATTTTAAGGAGTCTTCAGAGATATTTGGCCCTACATGCAAACCACACCTACCTCGGCAATATTTTTTTTTTTTTTTTTACACAAAATCTGTCAGCGCTACGGAGCTGTGCTACGAGTACAGCCAGTATAATTGGATGAACTTCCAAAGTCTAGAAAATGAAGGCATTTGAACAACGTTTTCGTCAAAATACGTAACATGACCCAGTTAAACTTACATCACGTCTGTGCGGAGAATGTGAGCGACGTGCGTTTGTGCCACAAAAAGTTGGAAACAACATAAAAACATAAAGTGTTCATATGATTTTTGTTTGTTTTCTTTTCTTCTCTTTTATCTTTTCTTCTGTTTTTATTCCTTTTTTCACATTTTGCACATATACAGGATAGAGACATAAGCACACAATCAACCAAATCAAATGGAAACGAGTACTGAACGCATACAAATAAAAGAGAACAACAACAACAAAAAAGAAAAACAAAACAAACAAACAAAACGCCAAGAAAAACCAAACCAAACAAACAAACAAACTACCCCCCCCCCCCACCCCCAACAGGCGAACAGATATTTGTCAAGACCGCTTTTTTCTTTTCTTTTCTTTTCAGCTACCGAGCATTCCTTCTTCAGTCAATGGTTCATTATCAACATAATTATTTTTGTCTTGTGTGCTTTTTCTAGTCATGGACATCAGACAAAATTTTTAAAAAAGAGGTTTTCAGCGTTGTTTGATTGTATAAGCCTGCGTTCTATACCGCCCACTGGCCTTGGAACGACAACTGCCATAAACTGTATCCCTCGGCCTGATGCCGAGGTGTCACCAGATCTAACAAGACTCAGGTCACTAGGTCGTTGCGGGAAAAAGAGTCCAAGGACAAAGAAGTCACAAAGAAACAAAACGTGACTAAACCATCAGCCAACACAGGGCATATATATATTTATGTGACAACGAAAGTCATGTGATGAATAAATTACATCGGAATATGACGAGGGAAAATAAGGTTGGAACTCTCCGTTTTCTGAGATTCCCATCAGACGTGCACATTAGAGGCCTCTCTCCCTCTCTCTCTCTCTCTCTCTCTCTCTCGCCTTTTTTTCCCCCTTTCTTCTTTTTTCTTGTATTTCCTTTTATCTTGCCATTGTAGTCTCTCTTTTTTTTTCTTTCTAGCAACGGCTGATTGAAAATTAATCGTTGTTTGGTTAAATCACTACCGTTGGAAAATAAAGTTCGTTCGTCCGTTCGTTCTCTCTCTCTCTCTCTCGTATGAAAACTGACTACTTGACGTCAGCTGCCTCTACCGTTGTAAAATAAAGTTTCATTAATTCATTGATTCTCTCTCTCTCTCTCTCTCTCTCTCTCTCTCTCTCTCTCTCTCTCTCTCTGTAGCAACGCCAGACTGAAATGACCAATGTATAGCCAAATCTAATCCGTTGAAAAATAAACTGAGTGCGTTCGTTTGTGCGTTCTCTCTCTGTCTCTCTGCGTGAATTTATATTGATCCTACAGATCTATAGCAATCCTGGTTTCTAGAAGTTCTGGAGTCCATATACACTGATGCACACTAACTGCGTATTGCTAGACTTCACCGAGAGGTCTGACAACCAACCATTGCAGTTTGTTTGTTTGTTTGTTTGTGAATAATATTCAGAGAATACTTCGTCACGAAAAACAATTTTGCACACACACACACAAAAAGGGGGGGGGGGGGGTTGAGGAGGGGATTGCTCTGGGAGGTCTGTTCACGGTTTGTTGTCGTGGTTGACTTGCTAACTAGAACGCCATAAAACAGAAACACGGACTCTACGGAGAAATCTACTCATGAGACGCCCAGCAGCCCGCTCGCACTAGAATAGCGCGACACTGACCGGAAAATAAGGGAAATCGTGATATTTTATGGGTCGTGTAGAAACTGGGTCAATCAGCCCCTCGTTACTGACCCACTGCGCACAAGCTGAGGGCCGAAAATACAGTAAAACTAGACATTGGGGCAAGTGTCGCACTAGTGCGAGCCTGCTTACAAAACCGGCCGAGGAGAAGCCGAGGGTCGACTGAGTTGTGTCAGTGTCGGTGTGTCAGTGTGTGTGTGTGTGTGTGTGTGTGTCGGGCGGGTGCCGCGTGTGTGTGTGCCAGTGTGTGTGTGTGTGTGTGTGACTGAGTCGTGTAAGAGAGAGAGAGAGAGAGAGAGAGAGTGACAATGTCAGAGACAATCTTTATTTTTCATAGGTAAAAACTTTGGCAGAACTGAATACCATGTTCGAATTTGGCGTGGCTAAACTACGAAATATAAACAAAGGAAGGCCGGAAAATCTAAAAACTACAGACTCAGAGACTGAGACAGACAGACCCAGACAGACAGACCGACACAGACAGAAAGACCGACAGAGAGCGGTAATGATTTTGCAGCCCCCATAACTGTACCTCAAACACTCATCCAATGCAAAATCATCCACGTTGTCACTCACTCAGTGAACTGACCTTTTGGTGCGCAAGTCAGTGTGAGTACACCGGCTGGTGTCAATAGACTTTGTCCTAAGTTCACCCCAGTAACGTTTCAGGTTGTGTCAGGCGGTTATAAATATTCAGCGGCGGTTTGATTCATGTCGGCCGGTGTCGACCACGGCAGCTGTTGTGGCTGAGGCGGCGTTCAGCGACTCAGTGATTATAGTCCTCGGAGCGTCATTGATGCAAAAATAAATAGGGACAGTATATTTCTTCCTTTTAGTGCTGCACTGAGTCTGCAGTAGTGCACGCAATCTGAACTTGAAAACAAACAAACAAACAAACAAACAAAACAGAAAAAAATGTTAAATGCCACAAAGCGAGAACTGAAACACACCGGCACACACACACACACACACACACACACACACACACACACACCGGCATCGCACCGCCGCGGCCACTGGCACACACACACACACACACACACACACACACAGAGCAGCGCGGGGCAGAGCAGAATAGAGCTGTTGACGTCACCAAACCTTGACAGTGTTCAGTTGGAGTGCCGCCCTTTGTGTGCTCAAGGTTGACGCGAGGACAAATATGGCGATTTGCGTCAGCCTGCGCCGGGAACAAGCCAAGGGAAGGAACTCTTTCAGGGCCTTCCCAACATAATTAACTCAAAATTGCATTGCAGATATGCAGTGAGGTCTTTCACTTAATACGCGATAATATTTCCCTTAATTATATTGTTGCAGCTGCAAATTTACACATATGTCAGTTGTGTATTATTGTACATAATATTGCATTATTTATTACATATATTAAGGTATCTCTTTTTTTATTAGTCTTGAATTATAGTTGGTCAATTGTGAAGACTAGGATCGATAACCACCAACCAATTACCACCAATACGCAAATAGCGTATTATCATCATCACTTTTTTGAGGTGGGTGTTCACATTCACCTAAATAACACAACAATGGAAATATATCTTGTACGCCCTTCAGTGCGGAAGGCCTGGATCCCTAGTCCACGCCAATACCTAGTTCTGATGTTTAGTTTTTGTAACTGGTTAAAAATACCAACGCTTTTGTGAGTAAATTCTGAATAAATTCTGCATTTATCGCAGCACCTTGTTGTAAGTGTGTCTAAGCTTTGCTCACGTGTATAGTGGCTGTTTCATACCGCAGACATGAGATACGAAGGAAGGGAACAAACTCTGCAATTGCTCTAGCGGCTCTAAGAAAATCAATGATTTAGTTCGACGGCACTAGCGCCAACTTGCAAGAAGATAGAATTGTAAGCACACACACACACACACACACACACACACACACACACACACACACTAAACTGAAGAGCAGTTTGGGAAGAAATAAGTCAGGTCGACACGTGTGTGTCGTGCATTTTGATCTGTTTTTGTCAGTACCGACTCAGACCAGGATACGGTGGGTCTTCAGTTTCTTCGCTACAGATTTTGCCACCGTGACCGCCGTGTGATGCTGGCCTTGGAAAACAATAAGATTTCTCTCAAGCTTTATTTTCTTTCTCTCAATTTTTTTTTCAGGTTTTTTTTTTTTTGGTGACCGGATCTCGGTTCCGTCTGCTAGACCAACAGGCTTCCCCGTGTACAGCTGACATCATCAAGTCTAGTGAGCTTACCACGCGTGTGCATGGATGCCCGTCAGCGTTTTTGCTTGCTCAGTTTTCTTTTCTTTTTTCTTTCTTTCCCCCCAGGAAAATGCACGGAATGTCCGGTGACCTGCTACGCGCACAGTTCAGCCAGTTGCGCGGGAGGTGCTTGTACCTAATTCCGTGCCAGTGAATCGGGGAGTCGGACAAAGCGATTTGTGTTCCGTCTCGCCTCTAGTCTAGACTACCCCCCACCCCTTTCACCCTCCCCGGCCTTCACCCCACCCAACCCTCCTTTCCGTGTCTCCCTCCGCGTACCACCCCAGTCAAATCCCCCCACTCCCCCCCCCCCCCCCCGGCCACTCTCTCTCTCTCTTTCGCCCTCTCATGTGTCTCCAAAAAAAAACCCCAAAAAAACTGTTTTTATGTTTGCGGCCTTGCGTCGGAAACTTGGTAAACTGTATTAATTTCCACTTTTTTTTTTTTTTTAAACTGTTGTTGTTGTAGCCCCTCTCTCTGATAATCGGCAAGATATTCAAGGGGACTGGGTGGGGTGAGGGGGTGGGGGTGGATATTTATTATTCATTTTCTGTAAGCATTGGCAGACACGTTCATCATGTTATTATCCCTCTCGGGAAAATTCATTCGGCGCGTCAGTAATTCGCGGCATGACAA
>JACVVK020000085.1:422500-447500 GCA_018292915.2 Batillaria attramentaria
ATTTCATGCTACTTTGTTTATTTTATTTATTATTTTATTTCATTTTATTTCTTTGATTTTATTTATTTATTTATTTATTTATTTTTTATTTTTTTTGGGGGGGGGGGATCGGGGACTTTTTCCTGCAAGCACGGTGTGTGCTTGTCTTGTTGTTGTTGTTTTGTTTTCGTTCTCGGCCTCTCGCATTGGAACTGAGACATTTATCTTGCACACTTTATATCTACACGTGCGTGTGCGCACGAAGGCAAGACAGGCACCGTAAGTGAGTCAGCACGTGAATTTCACTCGGTCTGTTAAGGGAAAAATGCTCGACCAAATTCCTGCCCACAAGCGGATGCGAACCCCGTATCTCAGGACGGATGCGAGATCGGACGCCTTAACCGCTACGCCATATCCTAAAGGTCACCAAACTGAAGTAAGACTCGTGACAAATCCAATCTGTGCACAGGAATTCTGGAGCATCACGTTGACTGGCTGATCTGTTGGGGACCGTCTGTGAAGAGTTCCTTACCAAATTATTTCTTTGCGATACTTTTGTACAAATGGAATGAGTATGTAAGTTAACGCTGCAAGGGAGAAAACTGCCTGTATGGCAAGAGTGATCGCTAGATCTAGCAGTTCCCAGCACAGAAAAAAACTTGAAAAATGATTGGAGGGCGGGGGGGGGGGGGGGGTGTCTGGTGATGGGGAACTATGGGCGCTGCAAGATCTAGTCAGTGATCACTCTTCACATACACGAACAGTTCTCTCCCTTGCGTTTCGCTGCTCACTTGCTAGGTTTGGGTTCTGTTTTTGTTTTTTTAAGAAAGATTTTGCATACAATGCATGAGAGAGAGAGAGAGAGAGAGAGAGAGAGAGAGAGAGAGAAATCCGAAGCACTGACTGAAGCGACAATCATCACAAACAATTCCGTCACCAAAGTGAAAGCCTAGTGTCGTGTTTCGTGTAGACCTCTCAGCTTGTGTTTTACTCACACTTGAGCTGTCAGTCAGCGCTGAGGCCACGTGATACTAGGATCACGTGTCTGACATCAGTCATGGCGGACAGGACTCCGTCCACGTCAGTGCCGGAAGTTGTCACAGAGTTGTCACGGTTGCCACGCTTCACGTCTGTCATCCCGTGTCTGCCCCGGCCAATGACACTGTCGTACCGAAAACCTGTAAGTAGGTCAAGGGCAAGACGGCCAGATATCTCCGCTGCCATATCAGTTTCTTTCTCGATCTGTAGGGCTCTCCGCCGCCAGCTGAAGTGAGCGCCTCGTTGACGCGGTGACATACATCAGGTACCTTACCCTACTGACTGTTTCCTCTCTGTTCTCCGTGACCCCATCCATCGACGTTCCGCAGTCCCCCCCCCCCTACCCTCCCCCTTTCCACCTCCGGCTCCCTTACCATCCACCCACTTACTCCATGGCCCCCCTCCCCCCCCCCTCCGCCACTCCATGCCCAAGTGCAGCCAGAACTGTTGCCACAAGGTATATTATGTCTGAACCGGAAGCCGCTCTTTGCAACAACCTCGAAACACTGACGACCACTGGGGAGGCTTCTGAGAGATGGGTGGAGCGCGAATGGGATTATCCGAGCGCGGCTGACACTCTGAACTGAACTGAACTGCTTGGCGACTGCCTAATGTGTACACACAACTACTCAGTATATTAGAACTGAGTGTCGTCTTCAGCCGCTGAGCAGTATTACTACCAATGACACGGTGGCGACGCTAATTAAACGGGCAAATTCCACCTTTGCTAAGCCAAATTATGCTTGGGGACAGTGTTTGCTCGTGAGTGCGCCTGTACGCTCGAATACTCTATCTTGATGATTAGAACAGCTCTTGATGTGATACAATATTGTCTCAACCCTGTTCCGGGACCGTCGCTTCTCTAGGCCCCTGCGACGACGTCCAAATTGGGCTAACCGAGACCGAGCCGAGCTAAGTGATACCTAAGAAGGAAAATAACAAAAATACTCGGTGACAAGGACGTGGACAGTTGCGAACAACTTTGAGGTCCCCGTGTTATTTCACACTGCGCACAGAAGCGATGAAAACTGTCGCATTCACAAGCACTACGGTACATTTTCAGCCTGTTCCGAGATCATTTCCTGCATGAGTTGTTCCCCGTGCATACACAGACCCGCAGCAAGCATGCATTTTTCGTGGGAGCATTGTGCTCTGTCACGAAAAGTGCGTGCTTGTTGCGGTAAGGGAGACGAATCATGCATGCAATACACTTTGCCCAACCGGTTCAACATTCAAATTCTACGCCGACTGTTGTTACGCTACTGGAGCACTCAGGATGGCCGCCGCGTCTGTTGGCTCGGTGCCAGCATTATGGACGCTGTCACTGTGCAGGTGTCTAAACGGTGCGATGATAGATACCACGAAAACAGCTTAGAACCGGCCCCCGTAGTGTAGTGGTTAGCACTGCGGACCATGGACCGGGAGAGCCGGGTTCGAATCCCAGCCGAGGCAAGCGGGATTTTTCCTACCTAGGTCGGCTCCTACCCAGAGCGGGTGTGCTATGGGCCCGATGGGGAGGCTGTTGCCACACGGCCGGGTGCGACTTTGGGGGTGCTTCCCTTAGTATGACACGTCTTATGGTGTGGATGATTACACGGCCGGCACCGCAGGTGCCGTAGTTCCCGGGCCTGGTTACTGCCGGGATATTTATGACAGGAAGCGTGGAATGCGGCCCTGTCACGCAGTCCCAAACCACATGGACCTCCATAGCATCATCTTACTATCATCCTCATCTCCATCATCATGCATAATAAAAAAAAAATTGTCCCAGCTTCCTAGTCGTCCGTGGGTTCCTCCCATGACCTGGGAGGAACACCACTGGAGTTGGCAAAGAGTTGGGGCAAAAAAAAAAAAAGAAAAAAAAAAGCTCCGAACGACCAGTGAGCGTAAAAATGGTATTGGTAGTATCTGAATCGGCCAAGGTTAAAGCGGCTAAAATCGACTTACAAGACTTGTAACCAAGAGATGAAATTCCAAGAATTCTATGTTCACAAATTATTCTGAGCTGCTTTGGTAGTGTCGTTGGTACCAATTAGATACCTACACAGTGACAGCATCGGCACACGCTGGCACTGAGCCAACAGAAGACGACGCGACTATAAAGTAGGCAGCTAGTGCTGCTGAGTTATGAAAACACCACCACCACCACCACCACCACCACCAACAACAACAACAACAAAATTCTCGCTCCGTCTGCAGACGAAAATGTGGCGTAAGGACATAAATTGAGCGTGGGGATCAAGTGAAGGAATTGTATGAAGGACCCTGGTTGGGGAGTGTGCCAGTTTGTAGTGATTTTTGTTGCCAAGGAAAAGCGTGATTTTCGTGATTTTTGTATTTGGTAGGGCAAGGTGGATGCCGGGGGGAGGGGGGGGGTACAAGAGGAGGCAAGCGCCAGTGAAGCTGGGACTTTTGGCGCGCAAGAGAGGCAAAGATGACGAGTGTGGATTTAGGTAAAGTGGCTTTCGGGCCTAAACAGAAATTATGCCAGCATTACTCCAGTGAGGCATGAGCGGAAAGAAGACATTCAATTTTTTTTTTTTTAACTCCTGTCAGGTGCGTGCCCTTGAATGGTCTGTGCATGGTAATTTTTGTTTGTAGACTGAAGCATTTTTAGGGGTGACTACGATGCCTGAGGCTAATAGGGAATATATAAGTATTTTAAGGCCTCGTGCATTTGTATTCTTTCTTCTTCCTTGTTCAGTTTGCCTTTCGTTAGATGAGCAGCCGGGTGTCCTCGATGAAGGTTGCCGTCCGCCGCAGCTCCTCCAGGGCGCCGTAGAGCTTGGCTTCCACTGCTGTCGGTGTCGGCCAGTACTTCCTCCTGGATGCTGCAGGCGTCGTACAATCTTGAAGGATGTGGTCGGTTGTCACTGGTCCCTCACCACAAGGGCACTCCCCACTCTGTCCAATGCCAAATTTTGTGTGCATGTGGTGGTACAGGCGATTGTGTCCAGTCCTCAGGCGGAAGAGCTTGACCTGTTCCCGTCGTCCCAGCAAGTGGTATATGTCTTATTTGTATTCTTTGACCTGTGTCACATTTAGAGCTGTGCGAATCTGTAGGATAGACCATTTCGAGCGTAAGAAAAGATGAGGATGAGATAAACACGACTGTGTGATGACGAATCTGTGATTTAATTTGTATGTCTTAGTACTATGAGCCGGTCGTCGACGAAAAGGCTTCTTAAAATTCCCAAGCGCAACCTGAAGTCCTTTGGCGAGCGCGCTTTCAGTTTTGCACCAACCTTTTGGAATTCTCTGCCAGCACATCTGAGAAATGCGCCCACACTGTCTGTTTTTAAGAGCAATCTTAAAACGTTCCTCTTTTGTAAAGCTTTCCAGTAATTTCCCGTGTCAGCAACTAGTTAGTTTCACCAGTGTATGTCTGTCCACTGTTTGTAAAATGTGCGTGAGTGTCGGTGGGTGATTGGCGCATTGAGTTTATTCCAAAGAAATGCGCCCTACAAATGCCATTTATTATTATTATTATTATTATTATTATATATGATTTTGAACATTCTTCGTCATCATTTAATCCGCTGTTTAGCCCATGTGTAAAGCAATGCCTGACTGATGTTGTTATCTGTATATCTATTTTTTATCGCTGCATCACAGTTTCACATTTATGGGAGGGGGAAAAAACACGTTATAGTGATTTATATTTTAGACAGGTGTGACTGTCATTAGCACGTGTGCTGTAAATTCGGTATAAGGGATCTTCATGCCCTAGTGCAGCTGGCACAGTGTCCTTGTGCTACTGTTACTGGGTCGAGTATCAGTGTCGTGCGCAACGTGATACAGGCCGTGTGGAGACAGTCACCTTGCACGATGTGGGGACAAGTTCAGAAAGGGGACCAAAGTGCTGCTGTAATCCTATCTTCACTGTAGCTCGGGCTACCCTGCAAGAGATTCACGGTCTCTGATGCATGAAGAAAGAGACGAGGCTCGTACAAAGCCTAGGCTCTAGGTTCAGATTTGTGACATAGTCGTAGGGACATCATCAGCGTTTTGAAATAGTCACAGGGCTGCCCTAGTCTCCGCTGATGCATTTCGCGGTTGTGTAGTATAGATTACTTCTTTATTTAAAAAAAAAAATGGACCGACGGCCTTGACCTTTAGATGGGAGGGATGGGAGTGGGGAAAAGAAAGGGGGTGAGGAGGGGAGGGGGCAGTAAGGTGAGAGGGTGAGCTTGAGAGTCAGACTCTGGGCCTGTGTGTAAAAGTCGAGGTTAATTTAACCCACGGCTACGGGTCTAACCCACACTAGGACAGAAGAAACCCCCAAAACAAAATTACAGTCGGGCCCGCTTAAAAGGAGCTCGGTTATAAGGAACCTCTTTTATAAGGAGCAAAAAAAAAAAAAAATCCCCGATTTACATTGTTCTTTGTTATGACTTACGAAAACTCGCTTAGAAGGAGCTCGGTTATACGATACCTCGCTTATTAGGAGTGAAAAATTAGGCCCCAAATCGGCCCGGAGTCTGGTTATAAGGAGTGCCGATAGCACCGGGTTCAAACCGAAAGTATGTCGAGTTATTTC
The DNA here is from genome assembly GCA_018292915.2 of Batillaria attramentaria. Taxonomy (NCBI): domain Eukaryota; kingdom Metazoa; phylum Mollusca; class Gastropoda; family Batillariidae; genus Batillaria; species Batillaria attramentaria. The sequence continues at coordinate 428,058 of JACVVK020000085.1, forward strand.
ATTAGTCCTATTTGGGGAGAGTTATCCGTCTATGCTTCCGCAGAAACTTCCGTTCATCGCTACATGCGCTCGATTTTGGATGCAGAAGCGAAAATGTCTGAACCGGCGAGAAAAAGAGAACGAAGGAACTAATAAAGGAACATTGGCCGGTTATTCATCATTTTAGTTCCAGAAATTCAAGGATTGCGCCTAGTTTGAAAGGGAGTTCAACAGAAGGTCTAGGTCTAAGTCTGGTGAACGAAAACAACAGCAACACACGCACGTCCACACAGACGTACACACGCACGCATACACACACACACACACACACACACACACACACACACAAAGGGCGACCGACCCCCCCCCCCCCCTCCCGGCTCCTCTCTCTCTGACTCTCTCTCAGCCTCTCTCTCTCTCTCTCTCTCAGTTCCCTGACTTTCGGTTTGGGGCTGCTGTCCTGTTCTGTCAACAAGCAAGTAGTGGGGAACGCTGGGATGAGCCGCGCGCGCGCGCACACACACACACACACACACACACACACAGACTGAGATCGGTCGATCCCTTTTTGCTTAACCTTTACCGACGACCCCTAAGAACTTCCCCATCCGCCGAATGTGGGTGAGAAAGTCACCCATGGTTTTTAGAGAGGCAAGTTTCTGATTTGACGACTGTGGGTAACTTTATCGCCCATATATGACTGCAGCAAAATGCACTGTTTAACAATTCATAGTCGTGAAACGATGACTGTGGGTGACTTTGTCACCCAAAGTTTTTCCGCATAAGAAAGGCAGTGATAGCTGAGGAGTTGGGCATTCCCTTTTCCACCCTCTGCAACATCTGGAGAGATCGACAGAAATACGTAAACAATGTTGCCAGAGAAACCGAGGATCTATCGCGGAAACGGTCACGCACTGCTAAACTGGAAACTGTGGATGAAAATCTGCTTAAATGGTTTCCAGATTCAAGGCTGCTGCTGCTGCTGCTTCTTCTTCTTCTTCTTCTTGTTGTTCTTCTTCTTCTATTGAAAAACAGACTGACCTTCAAGAAACTATTGTTGTTATTCTCACAAGAAAGTGAAAGTAAGCCATTGACACAGGCCCTGTTTTTTTCCTTCTATTTCATTTTGATGATAAGTGTATTGATCCTAGTGAGAAAAAAATGTGTGCGGTTTTTATTTATTGTTTTCTAATAAAGGAATGGAACTAAAATGATGAATAACCGGCCAATGTTCCTTTACTAGTTCCTTCCTAACGTAATGCCGTTTGGTCGCTGGTTGCTACAGCCATTTTTCAGTTTATTGTTGTTATTCTCACAAGAAAGTGAAATTAAGCCAGTGACAGCAGGCCCTATTTTTCCCCTTCTATTTCATTTTGATGATAAGCGTATTGATCCTAGTGAGAAAAAATGTGTGCGTTTTATGTTTTTTGAATGTTGTTTTATGTAATTTGAAGGTGAAAATAGCCACTCGAGTATTTTGTCCTCAGACTGAATGTTGTTTCATTGTATGTGTAGCAGTGACAGCGACAGTTATGTTTGTTATGTGTTGTACATGTATGAATGGAGGTGTGGGTGTGGCTGCATTGATATGTAAGGTTTTGAAGGGGCTGTTATCGTGCTGTTTTTCAGTATCACTGTCTCAAGTTCCCTTTGACTGAATGGAGACCAGGGCTTGTCTTGTAGTGTTTGTTGTCCTGTTGTGTCACTGTGCTATCAACAAAACTTTTTTTACCACCGCAACAAACTCATCGCTGGCGTTACATATATATACAGAGAGGAAGATTTTCTTCTTATTGAGCGTTCAGGGGCCCCGCGGTCGTTCGGCTAGAATCAGATGAGTTTTACTTGTGTGGCATTCTTTACCTGCCACAAGGGCAGTCGCAAGCTGTCTTCTAAGTACTGTTATATTGGTTTGAAAACCAAAAGAAGTTGAAGGGAGACAGAAATAGAGAAAAAAATGGCCGAAGAAACAAAACAGAGAGGAACAAATTACCATAGACATGAGCCTAAAGGGGCATTGATTTTCAATCCGCTGTGCGAGAGAGAAGAGAGAGAGAGAGAGAAGAAGAAGAAGAAGAAGAATTGCTGATACTGACACCGAAATAATGCAGAAGCCCGCTTATAAGGTAGTTGGGCATGGGTTACTCCTTATATCCGAGAACTCCGTTATAAGGAACCTCGGTTATAAGGAGTAAAAAATTTGGTCCCCGAGCACTCCTTATAAGCGGGCCCTACTGTAAATAAAAAAGGAAGCGAAGAAAGAAAGACAAAACTCCTTCTATAACGGCATAGGCACCTTGCTGGACTGGACCCGCTTCCTGATTTAAAACAAACAAACAAACAAACAAAAATTTAACCCTAGAGCTAGTTTAGTTCGAGGTTAGACTCTAAATCCTAGGATATTTCGGAACCATTCCCATTTATCCCGCACCTGGCAGACAAAATTCATGTGGGCTAATGGCCTTCTAGACGGTTCTGAAACATGGTGTTTTTCAAATATCCTGTCACTAGAGTCAGGATAAATCGGAATGGTTCCGAAAAATCCTGCCACCAGGGCCAGGATAAATCGGAATGGTTCCCATTCGTCCAGTTCCGAAATATCCGAAATATCCTGTGACACCGGGACTAAACCTACTAACCCCGACTTTTACTTGCGGGCCCTGGGCCGTGTTTCAGTTTGTTCGTGATCTGCATGCGCCGCGGAGATGAATTTTAACAATCACGGTCAACGTACACACAAAATATACGGCCTGGAACTAGAACTGGGATCGGGCAGAGGGAGGTGGATGAGGGAAAGGGGGGGGGGGGGGGTGAGAAGTAAGGCAGAAAAATACAGGTTACCGCCGGTGGAGCTAAACATAGCTGACAAGGTCAAACGCAAAGCTTCGCCTCTCTCGTCGGTTTCGATCCGGTATCTGTGAGGAGCTTCCGGGGATCAGTCAATATGGCAGAGTTCATACAGTGCTATTTGGATTTGAAAGATTTCACCACGACCGTTCCGCGCCCAGATACAGCCATATGTTTTGAACTTTCTGGGAGCAAGAACAGACCGGCTTTTATGTTGTAGTGACGCGTTCCTTGAAGTCGTTTTCTGCCCCATTCACGCCTCCTTTCTTCAGACATATACAAACCGAAATCAAGCGAACAACAGCACCGATTTTTCTTCTTCACAGTTTTCAGATGTGAGTGGCACCGGAATAAGCACATAGCTTGCTTCCACTGTGACGTCACCACCATCTAGTCTCAGCCGCAGTTTGGAAAATTGACGGAAAAGCGTCATTTCTCTCCCGGTGTCCACAGAAAAGCGTCATTTCTCTCCCGGTGTCCACGGAAAAGCGTCATTTCTCTCCCGGTGTCCACGGAAAAGCGTCAGTTCTCTCCCGGTGTCCACGGAAAAGCGTCATTTCTCTCCCGGTGTCCACGGAAAAGCATCATTTCTCTCCCGGTGTCCACGGAAAAGCGTCAGTTCTCTCTCGGTATCTACGGAAAAGCGTCAGTTCTCTCCCGGTGTCCACGGAAAAGCGTCATTTCTCTCTCGGTATCCACGGGAAAGCGTCATTTATCTCCCGGTGTCCACGGAGAAGCGTCATTTATCTCCCGGTGTCCACGGAGAAGCGTCAGTTCTCTCCCGGTGTCCTTCTCCATGTATTTGGCAATACAGATAATTATCTAATCTGCTATGAAATCTGTTAACAACACGCTAAAGATGTACAACTAAACCGACGATAATCAAACTAGGCTCACGTTTCCCGGGAACTACTTTGCGGATGTGATCAGTTGTTGTCGTAGTGCTCAGGTTTCAGTTCGGCTGTTTCGCGCAGCGGAGAGGTTTTGGCTGCTTGCGAGTCACTAACAAGATCGCAGTGCACGGATGCAGACGGATCGGCCTATTTGCGCGTTGTGATTACATGTATCAACTGTGGCAGAGATGAGATCAGAGGCAAACTCGGCGCGTGCAGGTTGCGGAAGAAGTCAAATGTTTAAAATTATGGGCGCGGCACGCACGTGTCTTTACCTGTTGTAATGACCTCAGTGCTAGAAAAAGTCGTCTGGTTGATAAACAACACCTTTTTTTCACTGACACAAACAAAGTAACCGAAATGCGAGGAGTTTAGCTGGTGTTACTCACTAAATCATGTTTGGAAATGGAAACACTCGGTGCCACTATTTACTGGACTTTATCGGGTTTGTCGATGTAAAAAAAACAAGGGGGTGGGGGGGGGGGCTATTTATCAACCAGGAACCACCTTTTCAGCAGTGACATGTTGCTACAAATGCAATACAAAGATGTGTATGCTCATTTATTTGAAACATATCGTTATGGAGAAATCGTTAGAATCGAAGGAACTCCCCCGCCATACAGAGTAGCCCCCGTGATACAGTTGTCATTCACTGGCTTTGACGGGCCATGGTTAATGTCATGTCAGGGAACGACTGAACTGTGCATGTGAAGAGAGAAAAAAAAATGTGTAGTTTCAAAATTAGTTGATGTTTGTTCTCTCCATGCCCATGTAGCCGAGAATGCAGGGTATTTTTCAATATCAGTCGCGCGCGCGCGCGCGCGCGCACACACACACACACACACACACGCACGGACGGACGCAAGCACGCACGCACGCACGCACGCACGCAAAAAGAGTGACCATATCCACTTGTTGTACCCAGTCACCACATTCTCTTGAACCATTCTACAATTTTTTTCTCTGGAAACTTTGTCGTCGTCGTCGTCGTCGTCGTCGTTGTTGTTGTTGTTATTTTTTTCAGCTAGCTTTTTTGCCGCATCCTGATATGTACTCCCCCCCTCTCCCCCATTCAAAATGTGTATTATAAAAACACAAGATAGGAAAACAAAGCAAAACACCACCGTGCAACCTTAAAATAGAAAACAAATCACGTGGAATTAAGATAACAAAGTCACAAACAATATTTCAAGATCTCTCTCTCTCTCTCTCTCTCTCTCTCTCTCTCTCTCTCTCTGCCTCTCTCTCTCTCTCTGCCTCTCTCTCTCTCTCAGGGGTGGGATGGAAAAGGAAGCCAAGGGGGTGGGGGGGGGGAGGGCTGGGGAAGAGGGGGGAGGGAGGAGCCCCCTTATTACTTGGATCCCACCCCCTCCCTCTTCTCATCGACATCCGTCCCACACAAACACACTTCCCTTTTACTCTACTTCACCGAGCTTCACATTTTTTTTTTTCATCCTTGTTTTCAATTTTCCCTGAAACACCCAAAACTGATCTCATAATTTTCGGAGCATTAACCGAAAAAGAAAATCGGACAAAATTAGGGCAACAAAACACCAATTACATGTACTTCAGAAATAACAAGATTAACAACAACAACAACGACGACAAAAAAAAAAAAAAAAAGAAGCTTGTGCTATGATGTTATTCGCAGGGCAATGTTTAGCAGTGAGACATCAATGGTCGCTTTTGATAGCTTGCCTCTGGACTTGCAGACGACAACCAGTTCATCCACGAACTGTTCCTGCCATCTCTATTTTCACACCAGACACGTCACAGCTGGGATCATGAGGGAACAAAATAACCTTGGCTGGGAAAGTAGACTAATGGTTTTATCTCGTGCCTGCCACACTAAAGAACAAAGTCCTTTGTTTTCTCGCAAAGACGGCCAAATACGGTTATTTCTGGGTGGATTTTTCACATCTCGTCCGGAAAACTGTGAAGTTAGCGAATGTAGGGACATACTTGTCTTACTTTTTTCCTTTTTTTTTCTCTTTTTTTTTCTCTCTCTTTTTCTCTCTCTCTCTCTTTTTTTTTTTTTTTTTTTTTTGGGGGGGGGGGGGTGAGGGGGGAAGGGAGTCTTGGCGTCTGAAGGCACCCCGTTTTCAATTCAATTCAAATTCAAAAATACTTTATTTTCCATTAAAGAACAGGCACGAAATGGAAAATCGTCTTTGGACTGACAGCTCGAAACAAAATAAGAATGAAAAATTAAGATTCTAAGCCAGAAAACTGGTTTCGCATGTGCAAAATCTTAACAAAACCCAGCTTGATAAGTAACGTGCAAACGTCACATCTATCACAGCAAACACACACACACACACACACACACACACACACACACACACACACACACACACACACACAGAGAGAGACTCGGAGGGAATACACCATCGTTCAGTTTTAATGAAAAGGGACGACACTAGTCTGAGACGGGACCATCATTAACTCTTAAAAACCCAGAATCGCAATTTTACTTGAAATCTTCACATCACTAGTACTTTACACAATCTGCTTCAGTCTCGCGCCTAGCGAAGAAGGCCAACCCACGCGTAATAGTGGCTGGAAGTGGCTCCTACTGGTGTGCAATGGCTTGTTCTTTTTAACATGTCTTATCATATAGCGGATGGTTGAGCTCTGGTTAATAAGAGCGTGCGCTGCCGTTCAGGCCCTAAAACTATGATAGTCGCGGACTTGACTTGCCTTGCCCTTAGCCTCCGATTATGTATCTCGTACCAACCCTTTAGTCTCAGTTTAGTCAGTGTAGTCTCGGACTTACATCCTAGTCAGTTTCTCAGCAACCCTGTTCCGGGTCCTCGATAACTCTAGGCCCCTGCGACGACGGCCAAGTCGGGCTAACCGAGACCGAGCCGAGCTAAGTGATACATAAGAAGGAAAAATAAAACAAATACTCGGTGACAAGGAAAGTGGACAGTTGCCAGGAACTTTGAGGTCCCCGTGTTATTTCACAGTGTGCACTGAAGCGGTGAAAACTGTCGCATTCACCAGCACAGTACATTCTCAGCCTGTTTCGAGATTATTGCCTGCATGAGTTGCCCCCCGTACATACACAGACCCGCAGCATGCATGCATTTTTCGTTCAGCTTTGTGTTCTGCCACGAAAACCGCGTGCTTGTTGCGGCGACATTTTCCACCGCTTCTGTGCACGACACTGTGAAATAACACGGGGACCTCAACGTTGTTCGCAACTGTCCACTTTCCTTGTCACCGAGTATTTTTGTTTTTGCCTTCGCCACTTAGCTAGGCTCGGCCTCGGTTAGCCCGACTTGGCCGTCGTCGTAGGGGCTTTGAGTTATCGACGGATCCGGAACAGGGTTGGTCTCTCAGTCTCCATGCATCAGAACCCTAACGCCCCCCCCCCCCCCCCTTTCTCTCTCTCTCTCTCTCTCTCTCTTCCGTCACAGTTTCGCAATCGCCCTAAAGTGCAAATGACCTTTCACTCCTGCAACATAAATGTGACACTGAGACATTAACTGAACAACAAGCTAAGAGTACACTAGCCGAAGGTCGAGTCGTCAGGCCCCGACAAAATAAGATCAGGCGGCCGGCGTGCACAGCCGCATTGTGAATGTATGAATGTGTCGCAGCTGCCGGCGGCAGAACTTTGTGTCACGGATCACTGATCACCCGGTTCAGTTGCTGCGCAATAGGACGTGTGTGTGTGTGTGTGTGTGTGTGTGTGTGTGTGTGTGTGTGTGTGTGTGTGTGTGTGTGTCTGTGTGTCTGTTTGTTTGTCTCGCTCTCTCTTTGTAAGTGAATCTCTCTCTCTCCTCTCTCTCTCTCTCTCTCTCTCTCTCTGTAACTTGTGTAAATGTGTGTGTGTGTGTGTGTGTGTGTGTGTGAAAGTGTGTGTGAAAGTGTGTGTGTGTGTGTGGGGGGGGGGGGGGGTCATGGTGGATCAGTCGGAGTGGCGGGGGGGGGGGGGGGGCATGAAAACTGGACAACAAAAAACAGAAGAATAGAATAGAAGAATAATCCTCTGACCACATAATTATGAAAAACAAAACAAAAAAACGACCCCCACCCCCCCCCCCCCCAAAAAAAAAAACAAAAACAACAACAACAAACAAAACAAAAACCAACAACAACAACAACAAGATGGCCACCAGCCCAATATGTTGTTTCCATTCAATGACCTGCTGTAGTCACAGTCGTAGTCGTTGTGTCATGTATGCAGCCCGCGCGCACACGCCGGAACGCAAGCTCTCTGACATCAAGCATGCTGACATAAAGAAAGTACTGAAAACCCTTATCGTGCCTCTATGCACTTGCAAAAACCCAAACACATGAGGTCGTGTGAGCTCGCCTAGCTGGTTGACGTCACAACTTGTTGGCGTATGCGAGGTTCTACATGGGTGAATGAATTCTTGTAATAAAGTCGTTCCCCTTTGACAGAGTTACTTCCCGCAGACCTGACTGACAGACGATTGCTTACTGGTATCGGAGAAGAGACCCTCTCTCTCTCTCTCTCGCCTTAGACGCGCGCTTGCGCGCGCACGCACGCACCCCCCCCCCCCTCCCCCTACACACACACACACACACACACACACACATTATGCAAAGACCTTGGAATCAGAAAGACGCGTCACTCCTGCCCTCGTAAGAGTAGACTCCAGAGTGCAGTCCCTTTTTCGGCGGGGCGTGAAAATGTGACTGCTTACACCCAGCGCCATTTTTAAAAATGGCGAATTTTTTTTTAGAAAAGCAGAGACTTGTGTGTCATATGATTCGATTTGAAACGAAGTCTTGAATATCCGACCACTTTTCGTTTGGGCAAAATCTTTGCCAGCGGACAATTATTGTTGCGCTTTGATGGCACTGTTTACGTGGTAGACTGATCCAACAGGATGTGAGTAAACGGCAAGGGGGTTGCACTCTGACAGGCAAGGGTGTTGCACTCTACAGGCAAGTATTATTGCACGGTGCAGACGATCACGTACCTGCCTTGTGGTGGAATAAGAGACGATTACAAAAACATACACACCCGTGCTCTAGGACTGAATGTAATAATAGATCTGTCCATTCAGACAGAGACAGGTTATGTATGTCTCTGATTCAGAAACACGCCTACTTTCACTCTGAAGACAGCCTGCTAATCACTTGCGCCACTGAGGATCCCTCTGGGTTCAAAGCTGGTCAAGGATGACATAGTGCGCGACCTTGTGTTTGAGAGCACCGAGACAATTTAGGCCCGTCACGGTAGCGCAGTGAGTGCCATTTCCCCACTGTGCACAGAGGTACTTTCCACTGAAAGACTCTGTGCTCCAGAGAGTGTCGTAAGAGAGACATATAGCGGGACAACGCGAAGAGTTGTCTGCCCGCATTAGCGCGCATCCTAGATCTGGCCCCTATAGTGACAGCATGGCGGAAAGTGGAAAGCGATCACAAAAGCATGCAATTGTGTTCTGCGCCGAATTGTTCAAATAACAGACAAATATAAACGGGGGAAATACTTCTTTTGGTATTCCTGTTGAAAAACAAACATTTTTTTTTTCGCTTTCTTGTCCAAAAAAAAAAGAAAAAAAAAGACCTCAAGTGGTACGTGTGCATGCAGTGTAAACTAACAGTAAACACACGCGGCTGACGCAGATACAGCGTAATTTTTTTCCCTGACAACTTTACAAATCACGGTGACTTAAATTGTGCTAGCGTCTACCTGCATCTAAATTCAGAACACACACACACACACACACACACACACACAGAGAACAAAATCATCCGGCTGAACTTCGTTCTAACCATTGTAAAACCATATCACAACATAGAATCTGCTGGATCGTCGGTCGCAGATATGATTAATGCTGAGTTAGCAGGAAGTATTCAGCGGATGCGTCCATCTTTGGATCTCTCGCACATTCGATCTTTCTGTGTTCCGTACTAGTTTTACTTGAACACATCGAACGAAATGCACTGCGTAGCCTACGTACAGCAGTGAAAGCCAAACTAGATCTTTCTTTCGTCCTCCGGAACTTTGAGAGTACTTATGTTTTCCATAGGCCTAAAACACATGCGAAATATATGGGGGGAGACCACCTGGCAGTCGCTGACATCTTCGTTTTTGTTTATTTTCTTAAAATGTTTTACGGCGGCTAGTGTAGGGTTGGGTCAAACAACTGCGTAGATCTGCGGGATGCGCGCTAATGCGCGCAGACAACTCTTACGCGTTGTCCCTCAAAGGGAGGTAAGTGAACTATCTTTATGTTTCCAAGATCTTTGCATTATGCTTCTGAGTGTGAGTCAGTGGCAAAAACGAAACCCACTGAAATTCCCGCTTTCCACATGTCAAGTTGTAGAGACTCTTGCGAAAAGATACTGCATTTCGATGCAAAATAATTTCTAGACCATCCCAGAACATGCTGGTGCAGTAACGTCAGTAGATTACGTCACCTTGGAGAGATTTCGAGCCTTCCAGTAAGTTGAGGAATGTTCTAGATCTGACGTAAGCAGCCCCCCTGCACAGCGTTCTGGATTCTTCTTCTTTCATGAATTTGTTCTCCGCGCATATTCTGTTCATAAAGTATTGGAGTTGTAGTCTGTTGTATCCCGTATCATCTCTGCGAGTGCACGATGATGGCGACATAGCATAAGTAAAATACAACACCACGTCTCCAAACAGAGGAATTCCGAAAGAAAGTGGCGAGACACCCCCAAGAAAAAACAGCATCACGTCAATCAAACATGACGCACTTACTTTACGTCAGTGCGCGTGCGTCTCTTCTTCGATGTTTGTGAGGCGTGTGGCTTGCAGAGGAAATGTGCTGTGAGTACAAATTTTCGAGTCAACTGACGATAACGGCTGCAGTGAATTTTTCTAATTTTTTTGTATATTTTTTATGGCACCCCAGGCTCATTATCTATGTATAGTAGGAGCGATTTTGAGATCTAAAGTGTGTTCACCAGCACTTTCATCAGGTACGGCTTACGCCAAAAGTATAAAAGCGACAACCTCCAAACTTCACTTAGTTGAGAGTCCGTATTCATGCTATCTATGTCCAAAAAATGGAGTGGTTTAGGTAAATATTACGCCTTTAAACGCCAGAAAGCCACTTATTCTGAAAAGGGCGATAACTCGCAAATCATGTGTGCAATCGTACCTGGATCGGGCCTTCTATTCAACAATCTTGATTCATTTAGAAACCCCAAATTTGAAATCGATCGGTTCAGTATTTTCGGAGAAATAGGCATCTGAACTGGGTTCACATGCAATGTCAACTCAGGCTCGGTTTACATGAAAACTATAAGAGCGACCATTTTCTAGTAGTGAGTCAATTCAGAGTCCGTATTCAAGCTATCTACTGCCAAAAAATTGAGTGATTTAAATAAATATTACGCCTGTACACGAAAGACAACCAACTTGTCTCAAAAGGGCGATAACTCCCAAATCACTTAAGCAATCATCACACGCTTGAATCGTCTAATGTAACATTTTGATAAATTTGGATACCCCAAATTTGAAGCCATTCGGTTGAGTATTTTCGAAGAAACGGGCCCGGACACAATTCACACACACACACACACACACACACACACATCCATACAGACGGCACTCAGTGAGGAGAAGAAGCGCGTTCGGAACAGCATACATGCCAGCATCGATGACGCAGGTTTTCTTACGTCATTGTCAGAGTTACACTTGCATAATCGTCTCTGCGGGAGATCGGCAGTGACGTGCGTTTGTACCACAGATGCTTGCCTATGAACGTGGAAATTTTAGCCCGTCCTATTATGTTGTTTCCATTACTATGGAAACAACATAAAAACCGAAAGTGTTCACATGTACTGACGGAAAGTGTACAGGAAAAACTGAAATGGAGAATGATTAGAAACTGTTACTATTGCTGCAAAACAGTTCGTTTGTCCTTTTGTTTATTTGTTGTTGCTGCTGTTTGTTGTTGTTGCCCCCCCTCCCCCCTCTCTCTCTCTCTCTCTGATTGTTGGGCTTGTAATTATTATGTGAATCACACCCACCAACTTTTGCATTGGCCCAAAGGCCTAACAAATAAACTAATTCAACTCTGTCTGTCTGTCTGTCTGTCTGTCTGTCTGTCTCTCTCTCTCTCTCTCTCTCTCTCTCTCTCTCTTCTTCTTCTTCTTCTTGTTCGTTTGTTTAGCTGGCAGAAATGCATCAAGTTCACATATGTCACCATTCAACTCAATAATAGCGTGTGCCGCAGACAAGAGATATTATGTAGTCTGTTCAGGTGACCCAAGGCCGAATGCGCCGCTGTCTGTGCCGGCGACCTTCACGACCGTGACAGTACATTTCATGGCAGCAATATGTTTGCAACGCTGATATCCAACGTACGGGGTGTAGTCCAAATCGGCCTGAGTGGTACCAGTGCTACACCGCTTCAAAAATAGCACCACCAGCACAGAGTGTTTCAGTCGTTTTTCATTTTCAAATTTGAGCAGCACCGCGTGCTTCCAATCGTTTTGAAATGTCGGTAAATTTAATAGCTATTTTAAATGGTGCATATCATTAATACTAAGATTATTTCATGTGATATTTAATTAATAGAAGTCTTTATCATAATTGTGTTGCGTAATTGTACATCACTGTATGTGTTTCTTTATGTGATATTGCGTGTATCAAGTTATCGGTTGTATAAGTTATTGTTTCCTATGTATACCACACCTGAATTTCCAGCTTGGGATAATAAAGATGGGTATGATTTGATTTGGACCTTAATCTGTGGGCGTGCAAGTGAGATTTTGCCGGATAGAGAAATTGACGACCTTGACCAATGCCTTACTACAACTATTATTTAATAATAATAATAATAATAATAATAATAATAACTGCATATTGTGTTGGCGTTTTACCCATATTCATGAACTGGCTGAAAGCGCCTCGAGCTGAACCCATCACGCACGCTCACGTGAATCACACACACTCTCTCACACACTGGACGTGAACACATTGCAATCACGTGGTGCGAAGGGTCAGCTCAGCTATTTAAGTTTCGGAATTTAGAATTGCATTTATTTTTCAAATTTTGTGGGCTGAACAATTCCAAAGCAGAGGAGGAGGAAGCCGGAGTACCCGGAGAGAACCCCCGACGACCGGTGTCATAGAATATTTCGGAACCAGGATAAATCGGAACCGGTTCCCCCAAATCCTAGGATATTTCGGAACCATTCCCATTTATCCTAACTAACCCTAACCCTATTCCCATTTATGCTAGGATATCCTAGGATAAATCGGAATGGTTCTGAAAAATCCTGCCACCAGGGCCAGGATAAATCGGAATGGTTCCCATTCGTCCGGTTCCGAAATATCCTGTGACACCGGCCCGAATGAACGGTGCCACGTACGAGAAGGAAAAAATTCTTCGCCCCGAGTGGGACTCGAACCTGACCTCTCGCATTGATGGTAAGGACCCTTAACCACTAGACCACCGACCGCCCCACAATCATGGCTTTACCGAAAAGTTTGCCTGAGAGCAGACATCGTCGCAAGCCTGGTTTGGAAGCAGAGTAGCACCGGTCACACTCACGTCCATTTTAATTGCACCCCTCGTGTCCTGGTGCAGAAAGGACACTTGTGGTTTGCCGGATTCCCTCAGGCGGATAATGAATGACTCTAAAGCGCGGATAGCGTGCTAGAGTGCTGCCAACATTGTCTCCGTCAGTCTGCAAACGGCATTATGTGTTTCAGCGTTAGTCTGCGCGTACCTACAGGAGGTATTTCGGGGAGAGAAAGGGGAGGGAGGGGGGGGGGTCTGGGTTAGTTAGTTATTTAGGGCTTAACGCCGCGCAAGCAACAAAGGCTAATTCGCGGCTCGGGTGTGTCTGGGAGTTCAACGTCCTTTTCTACCTCGTATGGGTGATTAACGGCCTTTTCCACCACGTATGGATGATATCAAAGACGGGGCAACGAGACCAGCAGAATTATTTGCATGGCCCCAGCCGGGATTCGAACTCACGACCCGCGCATTGAAAGTCCAAAGCTCTCCCATTAGGTTATTCCGGCTCCCCATTCAAGTTCAGGGAGGTCTAAGACAGCGGTCTGAGGGTGCCCAGAAAGCGTACAACACCGACTGAGAGCGCTCCTCGGCGCTTATATTATAGAATCATCTTGGAAAGGGAGCTGGTGTGTCACGGGTTCTCTGGTTACTACGAATGCCAAGTATGCAAGATGGCTGCGCTCAGAAAGCGTGTGTTCGTCAGTACTGACTTTCTTAATTAATACATGCACTACTGTTTCTGCGACATCTTGAAATGAAGAGAGAAGTCAGGTTCTGCTTCCACGTAGACCTTCAAGTCAAGCGGAACCTCAAAACACATCTCTTCTCTCATTTTGATCCCCCCCCCCCCCCCGGAGAACCGGCGTGGCCGAATGGTAGAGCGTTGGACTTTCAATGCTCGTATCGTGAGTTCGAATCCCGGCTGGGGCCAGATATATGTGCCGGCTTTTTCTCGTTGCCCCGTCTTTGATGTCACCCACACGTGGTGGAAAAGGACGTTAAACTCCCAAACACCCAAACACCCCCCAAGCACCCCCCCCCCACCCTACCCCCCCCCTCCCCTTCCACACACACACCCCCCAAAAGCCGGCGCCGCCATGAGCATGCAGTCAGCACAGAAGTGTTTACTGCGTCCTCTGTAAAAACTGCCAAGCCGGCATCATCATCGTCATCATCATCGTCATCATCAGTTCTGAGCCGCTCATTTATGCGACGATACTGAGTTATCAGTCCTGCTAATGAAATTGGTGTAAATCACTGATCGCTGTTGATTCAGTCAGTTGCCAAGGCCGCGAGCCGGACCGGTTAGCCGAAGAATGTGAGCTGCACTGTCAGTGCTCGGTTCAGCATTCAAGTGCTCTGGGGTCAAATGCTCGAAGAACTGAAGACTACTGAGGACGTAAGGCCAAGACTAGTTTTCGAATATTTCAGGGACTAATCGGTAACTCATGCTGAGACTAAACCTAGACTAACGCGGCTAAGTCTCACTCGGATAAGTTATGCATGCATGTGTGATCCATGCTCACAGTTCTGTATTGGCAAATGCCAAAAAGAAAATAAATACATGCACACACATGATGGGGGTGAGGGGGAGGCCGGGGCGGCGAGGCAAAGCGAAGAAGGACTCGAGACTCGGACAGAGAGAGAGAGAGAGAGAGAGAGAGAGAGTATCCGGCCCAAGTGTAGAATGTGGATGGAAATGGAAGAAGAAAACAAGAAAATAAAAGGAAAATCAGTAGCAAGAGACTGAGAAAGAGAGAGAGAGAGGGAGGGGTGTACGTGGGAATGCCGTAGGTGGCAAAGCTTTGAAACTGAACAGGCGATTCAGTGCCGAGTTTGACCTAGTTGTACACATAGAACAAATACAGTAAAAATAGCTAATGTGTCACTGTGCAACGCACATGTCCATGTGCGCACTTTAACATATAAGGAAATGTATGTAAAACTGAAAGCAGCAACAGCAGACTGTCCCACAGTCCTTTGTGCCCTGCCACGAAAAATGCGTGCTTGTTGCGGCAAGGGAGACAACTTGCCGCAGTGGAGCCCGATGGCGCACGGTTGAGTCTGTGGTAAACACGTGTAATTTTCAACCCCCATGTCACCCCCCCCCCACTCAGTGACGGTCCCGTTCGCCGACAAGTCGCGTTTGGTGCAGGCCCTTTCTGCACTCCGCTTGCTTCTAGAGCAGTTCGTGAATAATGTCAAGTTGAATTCAGTGACGCATTATGATTTTTGGTTCAACCTCTGCCGCAGAGCCGCAGAGAGAGAGAGAGAGAGCACCTTACAAGGGAAGCCGGAGCCTCGAGTTATAACTAAGAACATAGGCCCAGGTTTCAAACCAGCACTCGGCGTTTAGTGCAGTTCGGTCGTGAACCGGCAACTGACTGAGTCAGAGTCGAAGTTATGCATTAGAATTTCACACACGCAAACACACACACACACACACACACACTGGCACACACACACACTGGCACACACACACACACACACACACACACACGAACACGCACGAACACGCACATACACACACACACACACATATATATATCTATATATATATATATATATATATATATATATAAAGTTACAGAGAGAGAGAGAGATATTCACTTACAAAGAGAGAGCGAGACAGAGACTCTCTCTCTCTCTCTCTCTCTCTCTCACACACACACACACACACACACACACTCACTCCTTCTACCTCAGTCGACAAAACACCCTCGTGAGAACTTAAAGTTTTGAGACGTCATTCAAGTCTTCTTCTTTCAATACATCCCCACAGAATTGGGCGAAAAGCGGCTAGGACTACTGGGAAAGTGCCGGGTGTCTCTCTCACGGGGAACATATTCAAAACTCGGCAAGTGCCTCTGCTAACGATACACACCTACAGATTTATATCGTACTCTAATCAGTATGGATGCCACTTCCGGAAAACACTGGCGACAACCTGATAATATGGCCAAACTGAAAATGGACTGCTACATTAAAAATGTTCTCCAAAATATTACCAAAATGTCTTCCTATTGTGTGCGTATCGGATGTTATCTCTTCCAAATCAGTTTGTCGATTACAACAAAGAAGCCCGCAGGACTATATGGCCCGTCGACAAAGGTCAGTCAGCGGCATTTATCGCTGTTGTTGACGCTAGTTCGCCTGACCCGGAACAGTGAGCAAATCACTGACAAACTAATTTTACCCCCATAAACCAGATTTTCCGCCCTATTTCTTCCAGTACTGAAGGCCATGGCGCTGAATTCAGTCAGAGCGCGAACGAACAAAGAACACTGACATACGCGACCTCTGCCATTTTCGGCACTACCAGCAACACTGGCCTATTTCTGATCAATTACATCCCCCCCCCCTCTCTCTCTCTCTCTCTCTCTCTCTTTCATCCTTCACTCTCCCCTGCGACCTAGTTCCGTCAACGGAACGCTACTCCCCTGACCGCGGCCTCGAGTTACCTCCCCCTACGTGACCTGATTCCTGAAGGTGAAATGAGGTCGGACGTTCGGTAAACCGTTAGTACTGGGGCGATGTTTATCAAGGGGGTAGTGCCGTGCTAGTTATTTGGGAGGATACTTCAATGACCCAGATGGGGGGGGGGGGTGGGGGGAGGGGGGGGCTGGAGAGGCAAAGCGAGGAACCGAAAAGAGAAGGAATAGACTCGGAGAGAGAGAGAGAGAGAGAGAGAGAGAATCCGGCCCGGGCAAAGTGTAGAATGTGAGTGGAAATGGAAAAAGAAAACAAGAACATGAAAGGAACATACAGGAAAATAGCAAGAGAGAGAGAGAGGGAGGGAGACAGAGAGAGAGGTGTACGTGGAAATGTGGGTGGAGATGCTTTGAAAAACAACCGACTGCTTTGACCTAGTTGTACCGCTCGGCTGTTTGTACCGGCCGCACTGTTCAGGGCGAGTGCACTGGGATTGGAGGGAGGGGTTGGAGGGGAGGGGCGGGGGGAGGGGGGTTCAGTGTACCGCAGGCCAAATATGGAGCCAGGCACGGACTTGTTTTGCTCATTCGATCACACAGAAACTAGGCCGACCCTACTACCAAGCGACATTGATCAAATCTGCAACAACATCAGTGATGTGACAAGAATGCTTGTCGTTTCTAACCAAAGTTGATTGCCCGAAGAAGATTTTTTAAAAAAGTAAGATTAAGCCAAGAGGTTGGAAGTGAGGAAGAAAGGAGATAATTCTATTTGCGTCCAGTAAAATGCAGGATTTAGCTTCTCAAATAAACTTTGTAAGTGCACAGGTTCACTGAGTGTCCGGTCTCAGAACAATCTGTGCGATTTTTACACTTGACTTAATTTATGTTCCGCTTGGCATACACAGGCCGAAAATTCTCCACGAGTGGTACATGTGTTTATACTCAGTTTTACGCCACTCGCCAGTGCAAACTTTCAGTGAGTTAACCACGAGTGCTTTACGTCCGAAAATAGAAATGAAACAGAGAGCGAAAGAGTGAGTTATGACTTTCCATAACCCACCCAGTGGTTTACGACCTCACAAAAACACACTCCAGCTACGTCATCAGTCAAAGACGAGCAGAAAGTGCGTCATTTCAAACATTTGAAACTCATACGTCACGGCCGGTGCACAGTTATTTTGTTCACTTTGGGAGGGATTTTGCTTGGATCACGTAGAAAATGATCGCACAAAAAATTCGCTGCGAAGTATTTTCGAGTGCACTTTTGAATGTCAGTACATGAGCACATGCTTTGAATGATATTCTTCTTCACATCAAGCACTTTCAACTGCCCTATACATCGTTTCATCACGAGTCAGTGCGCATAAGTTTAAGGGGGTATAAAAGCCACTAGTCACCCTACCAGAAAAATAAAATGTCGAAGAAAATGTATGCAACTAGAGCAGTAGAAGTAAGAGTTTGAATGCTCGTGGTATAAACAGCTTACATGATTAGTTCGAGTGGTCTGTCACGAAAGAAACCACGGGATGTTTCAGTTTTTGCAGTACCTACCTCGCCGGAGGCTCGGAAGCTACGGCAAAAAATTGAAACATCTCGTGGTTTCTGTTGTGACAGACCACTCGAACTAATCATGTAAGCTCTATTTCTTTACTTTTTGTGTCTAGACGGTTCGTAGTATGTGAGTAGTTTGTAGTTTCTAGGTCAGGTTTGAAATCTATGGGCCTCTGAGCATGGGACCTCCATCTTGTAAAATAAAGCTAACTCAAACGAAATCTCTCTCTCTCTCTCTCTGACAGACGAAAAACTCAAAAACCTCAAAATGCTCCCTCTGTCTAAACATCTATTATTTAACAAGGGCGTTGCCATGTTTAAAGTATGGAACAACGCTTTTCCAGCATACCTCTGCGACATGTTTTCTCACCCTCAGTCTCGTTATGCAACCTCCAGACTGAATTTAAAAGTACCGCGCCCCAGAATTGATATATATAAAACAAGCCTAGCATTCTCTGGTTCTTCCATTTGGAATAATATCCCGCCAACTGTTAAAAACGCAACGTCGCTCTCTCTGTTTAAAGAAAAATTCTTCAGGTACTTGCTCTCCTGCTCCGATCCCTAGATCAACTCACCTGTAGCCGTACACGCAATCACATAGAACACACTTTAAGTTTAAGAATGCACGGCCACCACTTTGTATAGACCATCCCGCATTGATTTGCTTGACTTGACATCCATGTTTTGTAATGACACATACTCTGTGTGTGTGTGTGTGTGTGTGTGTGTGTGTGTGTGTGTGTGTGTGTGTGTGTGTGAGGATGTGGGTTTTTTGTTTGTTTTTTTGTTTTTTGTTTTTTGTTTTTTGGTTTGTTTGTTTGTTTGTTTGTTTGTTTGTTGTTGTTTTTTTCACTTTCTTTCTTATACAGTTGCGATTTTTGTTTGTTTGTCTGTTTTTTTGTTTTTGTTTTTTTCTTCATTTTTTGGCTTATATTTAGTTGTTTGCTTCATGATTGTCCTTGACTGTTTGTTTGTTGCTTCATTTGTTTTCTTCTTCTTTCTTTCTTTCTTTCTCTCTTTTTTTTTTTTTTAATTTAGAGTAGCAACGGCAAGTTTGAAAATGGTAACTGTGCCAATAGCTTTACCGTTGATAAATAAAGGATCATTATCATTATCATTATCATTATCTCTCTCTCTCTCTCTCTCATCACTTTCTACATAAGTAGTTTGCAGTTTCAAGGTCCGGTTTGAAACCTGGGCCTCTGTGCCTGTAACCTTCATCGTGGAAGGCTGTTGCCAAACAGCCGAGATTCA
>JACVVK020000085.1:452500-467500 GCA_018292915.2 Batillaria attramentaria
ATGTTTTTCTAAAAGTTCAGTTATTCTAAATGCTAAAGATATAATAGTGCAGTAGTTCCTGTCATATGTGCAGTTGTCACACTAGACAAAAACGCCGGGATGATAAGTAATTTGCAGTAGTCTTTTCATAGATATTTGATCTTATGTGCAAACCACCCCTACCTCGGAAATATTTTTTTTACACAAAACCAGTCAGAGCTACAGAGCTGTAGCACGAATCAAGGCAGTGTGATTGGGTGAACTTCCAAAGTCTAGAAAATGAAGGAATTTGAACAACTTTTTCGAAAAAATTCGTAACATGACCGATTTTTTAAAATTGGCGATAACTCTTCTGAAAATGCGGCAGGCTAAAAATCGTGAAAGGTAGCTCTGGAGAAGGTGATTTCCCATTTTATCTCAAAGTAAAAAGGCCTCCATCGAGGTGGTTTAGGAGATAGCCATCATTACATCCGTCCACACACACACACACACACACACACACACACACACACACACACACACACACACGTCATTCCCGCCAAAAAGAACGCAGCAGCAAAGTGTGCACGTAAGGTGTCTATGACGCAGATTTCGTTACGTCACTGTGTGCGTGAAAGTAAGTATTGTTTGGAGAAACGTCACAGTCTTGTTTTGTATCACTGGAACTTGCTGCTGCGCGTAGCAAAATCTGCCCCGTCTCATAAAGTTGTTTCTCTATAGAGAAACAACTTAAAAATTAAAAAAAATGGAATTTTGGAATCTTTGGCTGCTGGACTTTTGTGAGTTTTTTTTGTTTTTGTTTTTGTTGTTTTAGGTGTGTGTGTGTGTGTGTGTGTGTGTGTGTGTGTGTGTGTGTGTGTGTGTGCGCGCGCGCGCGCGTGAATTTTAAAGCTTTTCGATGGCCGGTGTCATGCGCAGGAATATAATTATAGCGTTTTCATTTTCTTTGAAATCTGTTTCTGTGTTGCGTAGCCAAACGAGCCTTTCGTGTGGTTTGTCGCAGTCTCGATCTCACCATTATCCGCCCTACCCCCCCCCCCCCCCCCCAGCCACCCCCGCCCCCTCCCCCGCACCCGCTCCCTCTTCTCCGCGGACTGGGATGAACAAATGAGTAATTCGATCAAAGTCAGAGCGTTCAACCCAGTTGTTTTTGCAGTCACCTGAAGCCTGAACATAACACTAGAGTGTCATATTCTGTGGTCTGTACACAACATGACGTGAACTTTAATGTTACGTGTTTCGCCAACCCGATTAGGTTGCGAAATTAGTCCGAAAAACAAGGGCTATCACTCGCCCACCGAGTCTAAGTTTAGTTCTTCCCCTTTCCAATAACAGATTTTTTTTTTTTTTTCCCCGAGGTAAACATTTTCCGCATAGAATGCCGGCGTGATGTTTGTCGGAGCACTTTTATAAATAATTATTATCCTTTGAAAACTAAGTCGCTGGAAAAAAATTAATACGGACGCCTGAAAACACTTCTTCAACTTACCTCGCCATTTCCTTTGAGGAAAAATATTTATTTGAATTGAATTACATCTTTTCTGATCCGGCTGAAGTGTGCCTTCCGGGCCCTTTTTAAAGTGTGCGGGGTGTTGGTTTAAAGAGTGGGAGAGGATGAAAGGGAGTGTGTGTGTGTGTGTGTGTGTGTGTGTGTGTGTGTGTGTGTGTGTGTGTGTTGGGGGGGGGGGGGCTAGGTAAGGGTGACTGTGTGTAGAAAGATGGAGCAGCGGTAAAGATATAGCCATACAGTGGTTAATTTTCAATCTGCCTTTTACTACAAAAGAAAAGGAAATACTGGCGAAAGAAAGGGGGGGGGGAAGGGGGGGGTTGGGAGAAGGACGGTGTGTGTGTGTGTGTGTGTGTGTGTGTGTGTGTGTGTGTGTGTGAGGGGAGGGGAGGGGGGGGGGTCACACTGGAAGAATTTAAACCACGGTGTTTTTTCAACACTGTGACGTCTGATCCAAGCGGTCGGCTGATGAATCCGGCGAGCAATCAAATGCCGTGGGTGACACGGCAAAAAAACCTAAATGTCAAAAACAAGATCAGTTTACCGAACAGTAGAAAATTTCCCGGGCAAGCAGGCTAAACCTGATCTGTTTGCGCCCGCAGTCTACTTAGGGAGTTCCTTTTTATAGTAGATGGCAAGATAGTCTTCAAACAGACAACATCAACAACAACCACAACCCGGTAAACAAATAAAATAAACGAGGGCTGAGTGGGAAAATAGAATCGTGAGTGGGCGTTGCTAATGACAAGATCGTCGTCAATGGAAAAACGATATAAAATAAAAAGAGACCGAAATAGGGGTGAGAGCTGGGGGTTCAAACTAGAGAGAAGGGGGAGGGGTGGGGGATGGTTAGTTAGTTAGTTAGTTAGGGCTTAACGCCGCCCAAGCAACAAAGGGGGGGGGAGGGGGGGTAGTCGAGACTTGGTTTACTTGGTAGACTAGGGTATGTACGGACCTGCGATCTTCGGTTCCATCGCTCGCATCATGCATCCGGAAGAACTTTAACGAGAAACGGAGACCGGGGGGGGGGGGGGGGGGGGGGGGGGGGGGGGGAAAACAAAACAACAACGCTGACGCTACAAGAAAACATAGTCTTTGGTGTTGCGCAATTTACAGTTGTTTTTCTCTGCTTCTTTGTTCAGTTTTGGGGTTAATCGACATTTTGTTTTTAAAAGAGGAATTGAAACAAACTTACTTGTAAGAGACGTTAATTACTTATTACTTAATTAGTAGACCTATTATTACAAGTTATTAACTGGATAATGGGTACACTTAGACTTGCTACACTTAACACAAGAGGATTGAAAAACAAAATGAAGAGGAATGTTATCTTTAAGTTTCTTAAAAACCAAAAATTTGACGTTGTTTGTTTGCAAGAAACACATGCAACAAAACAAGACATAACAAATTGGGAAAAACAGTGGGGTGGGAAAGTATTTTTCCATGAAGGAACACAACATGGGAGGGGGGAAGTAATTTTAGTATCCAAATGTCATCAGTCCGCAGTTGAACTTAAGGAAATATGTGATCGTATCATGGTAATTTCACTCAAAACTGACGACTTTAATTTCAAAATCATCCATGTGTATGCGCCAAACTCATCGCTGGAAAAGTTAGCCTTTTTCGATGAGTTTGAGTCAGGTCACCAAAAAAATATACTGGAAATGATTTCATTTTACTCGGTGACATGAATACAGTAGTTGACAACAATTTGGATATCATATCTGGTAGACCACACGGTAAAACTGAAGTTGATAGATTGAATGAGTTGGTGACACCCTGGGTCTGTGTGATGTGTGGAGAAGTTTTCATGAAGGAGAAAAAGAGTACACTTGGTCTAAACAAAATCCTTTTATAGCACGCAGATAGATTACCTGTTTTGTCACAGAAACTCTGGTAGAATCGTGTACATCCTGTGACATCATATCCGTCCCTTTACCGATCACAGAGCCGTCGCTCTTGATATTAGTAGTGGTTCCTTCGTGAGAGGTCCAGGTTACTGGCATTTCAATAATTGCGCTACTACAGGAAAGAAAACGTTTGTTGAAGAAATGAATAAACTTCTAGACACACTAGTTACAGCAAAAAACAGGCGATACATATATTAGTAAACAATGGGAAATGGCAAAAAATAAAAATAAGGAGAATTTTGTATTGAGGATGGTCGTGAAAGAGCTAGTAAGAGGAAAAATGATTTAAACGAACTCCAAAAAACAGTTAAATGAACTAGAGGCCCAGATATCTAAAGAACCATCAGAAAAAACTATGTAAAGAAATGTTTAGAATCAAAGAAAGGCTTGAACTACTCTCTGTTGATAAAGCGAGAGGAGCACAGGTCAGAGCCCGCACTCGGTGGATTCAGGAAGGAGAGAAAAGCACAAAATATTTTTTTAAATCTTGAAAAATCAAGGGCGAAAAGAAACGTGATATTAAAAATTATGTGATGAAATGGGAACACCAAAACAGACCAAAAAGACGTGTTAGCCGAACAAGTTAAATTCTATTCCAAGCTTTACAATCAATCTACAGAAACACACCCCAAGGGACATTAAAGACACACTAGCTGCTTTCTTACAGGGGGCGGATTTCCCTAAACTCGATGAGCATGAGTCAAACTCCTGCGAGGGAGATATCACTGAGTAGAGGCAGGCCATGCTGATGGGAATGAAAACGGGATCAGCACCTGGTGGGGATGGGGCTGACCATTGAGTTTATGAAATTTTTCTGGGGTAGAATCAAACACTTGTGACACAAACATTTAACGAAGCCTTCAGGAAGGAGAACTATGTCATACACAGAGGCAAGGAATTATTATTTTATTGCACAAAGGAAAAGAATTACCTAAAGATCAATAAACAACTGGCGACCAATAACACTTACAAACACGGATTACAAAATATTAGCCAAGTGCTTAGCAAATAGATTAGGCAAAGTAATTGGGAAACTAGTTAGTGAAGACCAAACGGGTTATGTTAAGGGGAGGAACATCGCCACAGCCATTCGTACAATAGAGGATGTTATAGAATACACAAACACCACAAAGAAATCTGGTTATCTACTCGCTCTAGATTACATGAAAGCTTTTGACTCGGTGTCAAAACAGTTTCTTTTGGAAACTTTAGAGGTATTTGGGTTTGGTGCTCAGTTCAAAAACTGGGTTAAGGTTCTTACAGATAACTCTTATAGTTGCATCAATCATGGGGGTTGGTTATCAGAAACATTCAGTGTAAATTGCGGAATTAGACAAGGATGTCCCTTCTCACCATTGGCCTTCATTCTAGCAGTAGAGATCTTTGCCATTAAATTAAGGAATAGCTCTGTTAAAGGAGTCACACTTCCGTCAAGAAAGTTTCCGGATGTTAAAATTCAACAGTTTGCCGACGATTCCACGCTCACTCTGAGGGACAAAAATGACGTGGAGGAGTCGGTAAAACTAATTGAAAAGTTTGCAAAATTTTCTGGCCTTAAGTTAAATAGTCAAAAAACAAAAGCAATGAAAATCGGAACTCATAACCTACAATAGAGATGATCTTCCTTTCGAAATAGTAGATAAAATCAAAATACTTGGTATAATCTTTATGAACAAAGTAAGAGCACAGAACATCGATGAAAACTGGAAAAGTAAATTAGCGGATATGAAAAGAACAATTCAACTTTGGAGTAAACGAGATTTGAGTATTCAAGGCAAAGTAACAATCACAAAATGTTTTTTGATTAGTAAAATTGTATACATTATGCAATCGGTTGGTCTACCAAAGAGAGCACTACAAGAAATAAACAGATTGTTTTACAAATTCATCTGGCAAAGGCGATATGCTAATCGTAAAGCCTTCGAAAAAATAAAACGGACGGTCATGACAAACGATTACATGGAAGGGGGAGTCAGGATGGTTAATATATTTAATATGCAAAAGTCTTTCTATATTAAGTGGGCAAAGAAAATACAGGAAAAGAACACCAAGGCATCAGTAATTCCTTTCTGGCATTACTCCAAAATTTTATCTACCACCAATATCTTTAGAATAAACAGTACATCACGAGAAGTAAAAATTCTTCAATCAATAAAAAGTGACTTTTGGAGAACTGTCCTGGAGACGTATCTTGACCATAAAGCTTTGATAACAACCGAACAGGTCACCCGAGAAAATATCCTGAAACAAATCCTGTGGTACAATGAGGCTATCAAATACAAAAATCGCTCGCTATATTTTCAAATCTGGAAAGATAAAAGGATTGAAAGTGTGGGAGATATTGTTAACATTCAAGAAAAAAGATTACTCTCTTTGGAAGAAATCGAGGATAAGCTTAATGTTACCAGAAACAGCATGTTTATTCAATATAATGCACTCATGAACGCCATACCAACGCGCTGGAAACTGTTAATAAGTGGCGAGAACCTAGATAACTTCGTTGTACCTCAAGACAATGAAAATAACCAGGATATTCTTTACTCCTTTGATTATGTCCTTGATACACTTAAAGGATGGAAAGCCAAGGTGAAAGAAACTGTATCTGTCCCTTGTTGTGTTGGATTTTGGCGCCAAAAATATATATATAAACATTGACAAACATGTATGGTAACCGCGGTAAACGCCACCAAGGAAGTGCGCCTCCGGGAATTACACTGGAAAATTGTTCATAATATATATCCAACAAACATTATGCTGAACAAAATGAAAATCAAAACAAGTAACAGATGTACATACTGCATACATGAAGTGGACTTCTTGGAACATTTCTTTTTTGAATGTAAAATAGTCAAAGATTTCTGGAATTTTATTGAGGGTGAAGTCTTTAAGCTGGTTAACAAACCTATCAAGATAGCGCTTACGGATGTACTGTTTGGTATACAAAAGAGGCACGACCTTTCAAGCCATGATATGAATATTATAAACCACGTGCTTCTTATTGGGAAAATGTGTATAAGTATTAAGAAGAAAACTGAGTCATTGTATCCATTACACTGTATGTACGAGCACGAGATTCGATACAGGAATCTCTTAGGCTGAGTAGTTTGTAAATGTATAATCTCTCTCTCTCTCTCTCTCTCTCACACACACACACACACACACGCACACGCACACGCACACACAAGCCCACACGTACACACACAAACACATACAGACAGTCTACGTAAAACAGTTTATTGTTTATTGTTTGACCACCAGCAGTATAAATATAATCAAAATGTCCATATAAGAACCACATACTAATCAGTTGAATATGTAAGAAACACAGAAATGGAAAAAGAACCAATGAAGAAAGGATGCTCGACACATTTTCAAAAAAAAAAAAGCAAAGAAAAAGAAAACAAACTTTAAAAGATAAAAGTCAGTAGCATCCTGCATGCAACTGAGGTTCTAAAAAAAAAAAAAAACAAAGAAAAAAAAAAAAAAAAAAACTCTGTGCTTCTGCTTGGAAACACGCAGTCTTGGAGTGAAGAAGCACCGGAAACGCCCGCGTTCATTTTTGCTTACACCCTGTGAAGTCGCCACTGGCATCTGTGGCTCTTGCATCGCTCCACGGCTTCCGATCGGAGCAGAAATGTCAAGCGGTACCCTGAGATTTGTTCTACATACACGACACACTACACAACATGATCACTAGCTACAAAATCGCTTTGTCCGCTCTCTCTCTCTCTCTTCTTCACGTCACCTAATGAAAATGTTGACATGTCCGCGTGCATGAGCCAAACGACCCCTTGATTGATTTCGTTTTGGTTTTAGTGTCATTGCTAAGTATGTTTTTGTTGTTGCTGTTATCTGTTTTTGTTTTCAAGTAATCGTGTATCTCATAGCTTGAATTTTTTGTGTGCTCAATTCTTCCTTTATTTTTTTTTTGGTGTGATTTAAAAAAAATAAATTCTCTTGTGCTTTTATAATACCATTATGTTGTATGTAACTCGTAGTTTAGTGTTCAACGGCAAGTTTGAAAAAATGGTTATTGTAACCAACATCTTATACCGTTGTTAAATAAAGCATCAAATCAAATCAAATCAAATCTCTCTCTCTCTCTTCCGGGTATGTCAAACTTTACACTAAGAAATTATGTACTTGCAAATTTTATCCGGAACATCAGTTTGGGAAAAGTGCTCGGACACGCACAGGAGTTGACTGATTACCGACACCAGTCAATCTGTTTCATTTGCTAAGTCTTTGTGAACGTGACAGCTCAGTTCTTTCAAGTTCAGGACTAAAAGCTGTGATCTGTTCCTAGTCGATGAAGTCTGCTGCTGTTATTACAACATTGCTGTAGGCGCAAATCTCCACCATGCGATCCACT
Source organism: Batillaria attramentaria (assembly GCA_018292915.2). Classification (NCBI taxonomy): domain Eukaryota; kingdom Metazoa; phylum Mollusca; class Gastropoda; family Batillariidae; genus Batillaria; species Batillaria attramentaria. The sequence goes on from JACVVK020000085.1 coordinate 460,269, forward strand.
CGATGTAGTTCTGCTTTCTACACCATAGACCACAGCAATACTCTTCTTCGAAAGAAGGACGTCACGTGGGATTTGCACACTTGATAATCATTCAGATCCGGTAGTTCAGAAACAAAACAGACGCGATTTCAACTTGAAACGTCACACGAAATCGTCCATAGCAGCCCCGTTGCCTTCATGATGCGTCCGATCACGCTGCGTCGTGACGGCGATGTACTTGCCTCGTTTGGATTCGGGTGACCTTGAGATGACCCCGTTTCGTCCTTGAACCGCACGCTCGGTCATGACGTAAGTGTGCGAGGAGAAGGCCTTGAGATCATCGTGAGACATACAACTACAGCCACGACATCGCGCTCGGAGAGTCTTCAGCTGCGTCAGAACCTGCAGAGTATATCAATTATCATGGGATCATCACTGAGAAATTGTGTCAGGCCGGCCTTCATCGGGAAGCTGAGGCACTGGCATGCGCCTCGGAAGCCGGGAACGGAACAAGCGGCTTGAGGTACAGAGGCTGTACTGAAGTTTACTGTTTTTACACAGTCTGTTGTTAGCACGCTTCAGCGAGCTTCAGTGTGTGTGTGTGTGTGTGTGAGAGAGAGAGAGAGAGAGAGAGAGAGAGAGAGAGAGAGAGTCACACCTGGGCCTTTCAGGGGCAAAACTCCTTCACTGAGAGAAAAGGGAAGCAATTAATTCTCACGGGCATAGGAAAAATGAGGTTATTTCCCTTCCTAGTGTCAGTAACTCCGCGCAAACTCTGCAAATCCACAGACCATGGCTTACTCTTCTTCGAAAGAAGGACGTCACGTGGGATTTGCAGTCAGTCACAACTTTTCAGCCAATGCGCTTGATCAGTCAGGCACCAGAATCAGTCTTTTGGGACACAGTTTAGCATCAGAAACCATTGAAGTGAATTAGGTTGGCGTGTATATATTGTTCTACGTACATAGAAGCGCCCCGCAGACGATGTTATTGGTTGCGGACTGAACTGAGGCCAGCTAGACAGCACTGATTGGTGGCTATTTTTATCGACTTGGTCGATCGACGTGTAGTACACGTATGGAAGCGTCAGGCCAAAGAAAGTTATATTTTTCTACAATTAGAAACCGCAAAGTCACGAAAATGGTCGCAATAGCCAAAAGGAACATAATTATTTTCATTTGACAACACAGCCATAGAGCCTCCCCCCCCCCCCCAAAAAAAAAAAAAACAAAACCCGGAAAGGGACTTTAAACACGTAGCGTACAGTGCCGGCGTTTCGTAATAAAGCAGCAGAACAAACGTAAACAACATCTTTTGTGTGTGTGTGTGTCAGTGTGTGTGTGTGTGTGTGTGTGTGTGTGTGTGTGTGTGTGTGTGTGTGTGTGTGTGTTTCGGGAAAGATGTAATTAACAATATAGCATCTTGATACGGCAAGTTTACAAACCAGACGGGCGCCACAAAGACCTTTGAAAAAAAAAAGAAAAAAAAAAAAGAGAAAAAAGGAAGGGCAAAAAAGCAACCTTGCAGGTTTTTGGCGAAGGAGCATAAAACGTGCTGTTTAGTAAGTCAAGAGGAATACAAGTGTAAAAGCAAGGATAGGCTATGTGAGCAAGTTACGAAGTGAACAGAAATATTAAAGGGATTTGGCTCTGTATATGTGTATACATAACCTCAAACACTTAATGAAACATCATAACATTCAAAATGAATATCGAGATACATCAGCGCAAAAACAAACGTATGAACATGTTTCAGGAAAAAGAAAAATCGTGCAAATGATTTGATTTATGACGAAAGCGTGAAGTAGCAGTAGAGGGGAGTACTGGGTTAGGAAGCAGTGCCTTAGCATTTGTTAGGTTGGGTATATTCCAGCGTATTTTAGTTGGAGAAAGGTCATTTCATGCACAACAGACGACTCCGCTCTTGTCAGTCAAAAAGGGGCAGACCCCCAGAATTCAGCCAATCGCGCGCCGCGGCATAACATAATGAGCACAACACATGGCATGGTCTGGCAAACTTTCTTGCCAGACACTACAAAGAGGGAAGGACGTGTAGTTTGATATGACTTTGAAAGAAAGCAGTAGGTCCACTGACGTCGTTTAAAGAAAAAGACCATTACGTCAGTCTCAATCACCTTGAAATCACCCGTTTGTCCATAACATGACGTCATGGACGTACCGCCGTTTTGCAAGTACACGGCAAAGTAAAAGGGGGGGGGGGGGGCGTTGGCCGAGTGGAGTCGTCTATTTGCATATGGAGCAGTATAATTATTGCTGTACATATATCACACGTTGTTATGGCAGGTGAAAAGTATAAGTAAGCGGCGCAGCAAAGAGGTTGGGGGTGGGATAGTGTGTGTGGGACGGAGGGCGGAGGGGGTGGGGAGTGGGGGGTGGGTGGAGGGGGAGGGGTCTGGAAAGGGAGTTTCATGGTTAGTTTTCTTTTCTCCTAGCAGTAGGAAATCCAGGATCTCTGTTTTATTAATATGGCACCTTCGCGCGCGTCAGTTAGAGATATCTTACGCAATTGCAAAACGTCTGTTTCCTTGTAACTTATAATCATTCCCCACCCCCAACAACACCCATCCAAATAAGGGGAACCGGAGTGGCCGAATGGTAGAGCGTTGGACTTCCAATACTCGGGTCGTGAGTTCGAATCCCGGCTGGGGCCAAATATTTGTGCTGGTTTTTTCATCGTTGCCACGTCTTTGAGATCACCCTTACGTGGTGGAAAAGGGCGCTAAACTCCCAAACACCCACCCACTCACCCCATCCAAATAAATGAGGTTGGGGTGGGTAGGCTAGCGCCCCCCCCCCCCTTGCCCATCCCCTGGCGCCGGTGTCATAAAGTTGTTCGATCCCCTTTGCACTTGGACCCTCCCTCCACGGTCCATTAACTTTAAACGTTATTGGATCCCCTCAGCCGGGCGTCGGTGTCATAAAGTTCTTTGATCCCCATTGTAATATTATTGGAGCCCCACCATAGTTACTGGACTCCCTCTGTACTTAGATATTTTTCATCTCCTCTGGTGTTTTAAACCATATTGGGGCTGGGTACGACTGTTTTGAACTCTGACAAACAAAAAATAAATCAAAACACCTTTTTCGTCAAGCCGTTGTACAACATGTGAAATCACAACATCTCCCAAGAAACATAACCCTGGTCTGCTGTAAAGATCATTTTCGGTATTTAACAAAAAAAAAATACGACTACAATTTGTGTTACACCCAAACCATTATAACCATGTCGTGTACAAGTTACACTGTACAGGAAAATCAGCAAAGCTGTTAGTAATCCAGTGCAGAGTCTTCAAGTAGGGTGGGAATGCAACAATCATCGAGGGTGTCCAATAATCATATCCTCTTCTTATAATTGTCGGACCCCTGGGATCCATTAACTTGGGGGTAGGGAGTGGGTGTGTGTGTGGGGGGGTCTATTAACTATACCACACCGCTGACAAGCTTAGGACAATCAGCTAGCGTGCAAGCAAGTGTTAATAAAGCAGGAACGCAAACACACCTCTTCACCTACCTCCTTGTTGAAGAAACAGAAAATCAAAGCTACAAGAGCTCCTGAAACACAAGATACTTTGTCAACACGATCAGTAAACGAAAATAGTATGCCTTGTTCTAGCATGGATTGTTGCAAAGTGTCAGCTTTGTTCGTTTTATCAGAGACATAATTATATAGAGAGATAGGAAACAAAGGAACTTTCGGAAATATGCGAGGGTACGGCACTTCTGACTAAAACTCCTCCTGAATTGAAAACGTTAATGAGTGGTTTTGGTTTCGCAGAGTGTCTGAGTAAGTCAGCATATGAAACTGTAATTTTCTGGGAAGTGCAGAACCCCGAATTTCGAAATTTGACATAACAACTTTACAACTCCTTCATTAGTAGTTAGTTGGTGGCAAAAATACTTGTTTATTATTGTCGAATACCTTGTATCAAAACGCATAGGGGTTATTTGGTGGCAGATGGAGGGCTAAGTGTTGTGTTATTTGAAATTTACACCGCTCGCCAGTGCAAACCTTCAGTGACTTAACTATGAGTGCTTTACATCCGAAAATAGTAAGGAAACAGAGAGCGAAAGTGTGAGTTATGACTTTCCATATAACCCGCTCAGTGGTTTACGAGTTCACAAAAACACACTCCAGTTACGTCATCAATCAGAAAGTGCGTCATTTCAAACATTTGGATCTCATGCGTCACGGCCGGTGCACAGTTAGTTTGCTCATTTTGGGGGATGAAAAGTTATTTTCCTTGCCTCACGTAAAAAATGATCGCACAGAAAATTCTCTGCGAAGTATCTGCGAGTGCAATTTTGAATGTCAGTACATAAGCACATGCTTCGAATGATATTCTTCTTAACAGCAAGTAATTTCACCTGCCCTACTCATCATTTCCTAACAAGTCAGTGCGCAGAATTTTGAGGGGGTACAAAAGTCACTAGTCACCCTACCAAAAACAACAACAACAACAACAACAACAACCCCAAAATGTCGCAGAAAACGTATGCGACTAGAGCAGCAGAAGTAAGAGTCTGAATGCTGGTGGTATAAACAGCTTACATGATTAGTTCGAGTGGTTTACGGCAAAAGACTAACCCCTCGATGGCTCGGTAGCTACACAAACAATCGAACCATCTCGGGGTTAGTCTTTCGCCGTAAACCACTCGAACTAATCGTGTAAGGTCTATTTAAACAGCGACCCGGTTCCTAGGGCAGCAAAGCATGTCAGCAGCTGCAAGAGCCAGCGTCTCTCTATGTATGTCTCTGATATTGTGCAGTCGAGCTGAACATTAACGATCAGTATACAAGGCAATGCACGTTTAACCATACGAGGCGAACAAAGTAATAATTATAATAATAATCATGATAAGAATCGATTTGATATAGACACTTTATCCCAACTCTTTGGCTCAAAGCGCCGCGAGCTAAAACCCAACATGCACGCTCACGTGAATCACAAGCATTTTCTCACACACTGGACATGAACACATTACAATCACGCGGTACGAAGGGCCGGCTCAGCAAGCTAAGTTTCGTATTTTAGAATTACATTTATTTCGTTATTTATTGTGAGCTGAACAACTACGAATGTCTTCTTCTTTCATCTTCAGAACCGGATCCAAAAGGCAAGCTATGACCATAATTATGTAGTTTTCTGAAGAAATCGGGACAGTTTCGCCCTTACTATGAAGAAATACGTTAAGCCTGCATACCTCAAACCCCATCCCACGCAACCCAACCCTCTCCCTAACGATCTTCCCGTACCCCTACAAAACACACGACTCAAAGAAAAAAACAAAACAAAAAAAAAAAAAAAAACCAAACAGGCTGGCCGAGAGAGCAGAACCATTCATTTTCAACGTGTCTTTTGAATCTTTTGACATTCTGACCAGCTTGTAGCAGCATTGCTGAATACAGTGTGACCTTACCTGCGAGTTGGTGACGACAGCAGCGACGATTTCGTAGATGTGAGTGACGTTAGAATCGGCGTTGTGAGGTCTGTAGATGACGAGAAAAAGTTGAACTCCAAAGAGGGGGACGAGCACCGCTGTCGCCTTCAGCGCACGCCTGTCGGTCAAAATACGTGGTGTTGAGAGACCGGAAGTGAGTTATTTCGGCTACGTACCATAGATGCATTTTTGGAGGAAAACGCTATAATTATATTCCTCTTACACATAAGGTTGCAGGTGACACCCTAGAAATGCTTTAAAATTCACCCCCCCCCCCCCCCCCCACAAAAATCAGGCAGCTATAGACTCATGTGTAGAGTAAATTTCAACAAATTCCAATATTCCGTTTTTTGGCAATGTTGGCAGCGACCACATACCCCCTCATACCACGGTCGTCTGCTGGCTCCTGTGCCAGCCGCGCATGAATACAAATAGTCGACAAGCCAGGCTCATTTTTCCCTAATTTTACTATTACCTGGCATGAAACTTGTTTACAAAGCCAACAAAAAGCACCAGATTGCCATTTTTTTGGTTTACTCTGCACACAAATTTTAAGATTTTCTACTATACTATGTAGCGTACTTGTTACTACATGACCCGGAAGCTATTACTGGTCTGTAACCTGTTCATTCACCAAGCCTTATTTTGAAAGTCTCATTACGTTTGTCAAGCATTCAACAACGCTGTGGAAAATCTTTCTTCGAATTCGTTTATCCGTGCATCAGAATCAATCACTTGTAACACACTATAGCATCTGAAACCATTGTGGTGAATCTGGTTGGCGTATTTGTTGTTCTACGTAGGTAGAAGCGTACCGCGTACTGAGCAGACGACGTTATCTGGTTGGCGTATTTGTTGTTCTACGTAGGTAGAAGCGTACCGCGTACTGAGCAGACGACGTTATCTGGTTGCCGGCAGACTGAACACCAGGGGCGGTCGGTGGTCTAGTTGTTAAGAGGCCTGTCACCAATGCGAGAGGTGGAGGGTTCGAGTCCCACTCGGGGCAAAGAATTTTTTCCTTCTCGTATGTGGCACCGTTCATTCGGGCCGATCGTCGGGGGTTCTCTCCGGGTACTCCGGCTTCCTCCCACTCTGCTTTGGAAATGTTCAGCCCACCGAATTTGAAAAATAAATGCAGTTCTAAATTCTGAAATTTAAATAGCTGAGTTGACACTTCGCACCACGTGATTGTAATGTGTTTATGTCCAGTGTGTGAGAGAATGTGTGTGATTCACGTGAGCGTGCGTGTTGGGTTCAGTTCGTAGCGCTTTAATTGGGTAAAGCGCCTATACAATATTCATTATTACACGTATTATTATTTGTAGACAGCGTTGATTGGTGCCAATTTCTTTGCGACTTGGTCGTATGGACATGGATGGAAGCGTTAAATTTCTCTACCACTAGAAGCCGGGAAGTCACGAAAAACTGATGATCGCAGTGGCCAAAAGGAACAGCTATTCATTTGGAAAACAGCCTCAGAGCCGGCTTCCCCCCCCCCCCCCCCCCCCAGACCGTGACCTCAGAGACTTCAGGCACAGCCTTGTCAGTGTTGCTCATTTGTATCATTTGTCTAGTCGCTTGCCAGTAACAGAGAGAGCGAAAGGCTGGAGAGACGTTCATGCAACACGGCTTATAATTATTGTCTACAGTATCACTAGGCCAGTTGATGTAATCGCAGAGAATTCTCTCAAAACTTTGGTTTAAACAGGGTTTATTGCAATACAATTTGTTCAGAGTAAATAAACAATGAACAAGCAGGGCTTATAATAATGCTCTCCGCAAAACTTTGACATT
>JACVVK020000085.1:472500-475000 GCA_018292915.2 Batillaria attramentaria
CACTCACCCGCTGTCTTTTCTGATTGCCCGGATGATGACGTAGACTACAACTGGTACCCAAGATCCTCCTGCAAAATTGAAAGATGGTGTATCAGAAATTGAACTTTGAGCCCAGCAGAAAACGGCAGGCCAACTATTTTCAAGAATTGTATGTAATTTGCCAGTGAAATGTCACAATATGTTCAAACCTTGATTGGTCGCTATGTATCATAATTAGGCTATAGTTGAGAGAGAGAGAGAGAGAGAGAGAGAGAGAGAGAGAGAGATGGTGGGGGGGGGGGGTAGTGTTTGGGAGTTTAACGTCCTTCTCCACCAGTTAAGGGTGATATCAAAGACGGGGCAACGAGAAAAAGGACAGCACAAATATCTGGCTGCAGACGGGATTCGAACTTACGACCCGAGCATGAGAGTCCAACCCTCTACCATTCGGCCATCCCGGCTCCCCAAGAGAGAGAGAGAGAGAGAGAGAGAGAAACTGACTGACTGACTGACTGGCTGGCTGAAACTTTTTTTTTTTTTTCAAGGATGAGATAATAGACGCACAAGTCTCTCTCTTACTATCTGTCCTTGCTATACTAAGAGAGAGAGAGAGAGAGAGAGAGAGAGAGAGAGAGAGAGAAGGTGGGGGGTGTTTGGGGGTAACCCTTTTTCCACCACGTACGGGTGATATCAAAGACGGGGCAACGAGAAAAAGGCCAGCACCGTCCAATATTTGGCCCCTAAGCGGGAGCGGGAGAGAGAGAGAGAGAGAGGGAGAGAAAACACCAACGATCAATTCGTCAATCGACATTCGACAGAGTGCTGGTGAACTGTGGAGTTATGCTGTTGTTTTAGGATTATGATCAAAACCACTGACAGACAGGTCTCGTATGACACGCTAATCAGCCAGCCTAGCGTGCTGAATAGAGCGGTGTTATGCTATGTTTTCTCAATCAACTGACCTCCCGTTGCTTGTCAACAGTACCATTCACTGCTGCTAAAGCGGCTAGCGTTGGTTTTGTCACGCATGTGCACGCTAGCATGTAACACTGTTTTGTTGTTGTTGTTGTTGTTGTTCTTAACTACTTTATATACCATGGGAAAGCACGTCGCGGCGGTGCAGCGCCACCCAATACCTATCCTATTTTTTTCCATTTTGCTGAAGGAGGAAAGTCGGATAACCCGGAGATAAACCCCCGATGAGCAGCCCGGTAGCCAGGAAAAACCGGTATCACATAATCACAAGCTCGACCTGGGCTCGAACCCACGCTTCATCGCCATGACACTGGTGACGGCCGTTCAGTAGCGCAGCGGCTAAGTCCGACGCGCTACCTATTACACCACCGCTCACCCCACCGTGTGGTGTGGTGACGCGGGATAACAGCTTGCATGTGTTACGCGATATACGTGTACCTGCGTAGTTCATGTACTGCGCAATTTTTTTGCGTAGTTCATGAACTGTCCAACGCTGTTGCATAGTTCATGAACTGTGCAACGATGCTGCGCAGTTCATGAAATACGCAAAGTAGAACTGCTCATTACATGAACTGCGCAAAGGGTGTAATCTCGGTGGTGAACACGAATCGCAGATTGCGAATTTCATGAACTAGGCAGTTCATGCACAGTTCATGAACTATGCAACAGCGTTGGACAGTTTATGAACTACGCAAAAAAAATGCGCAGTACATGAACTACGCAGGTACACGTATATCGCGTAACACCGCATGCACTCCCAAGTTCCGTATACTCCGGGGCACTTCCCGCGTTAACGCTTGTTGTACTCCCTGTAGTTTAAACCAGACATACTCCACCCTCCACACGCAAGACCCACTCCCAAGCTGACAACACTGAACTACTGAAACAAATCGTTAGTCTGCATGTGGTTTAGACTAGGGAGAGAACATAACAGCGTGAACGCAGGAAGTGCCCCGGGGTATATGAAACTGCGGACTGCATCCAGGGTAGTACACCGGGATAGCCAGTCTGGGCCGGAGAGCGCTGGGTTTTTAATGCAGGGGCCGAGAATGAATGCGAAACCCGACCGGGAGGCAAACACTTGCGCTGGCTTTAACATCGCTACCCGTTTCTGTGATGTTATATATCAGATCCGCAGCGGCCCAACGAGCCAGCCAGTTCAAATTCCTTCAGATGTGGATGACAGCGTGTGTGTGCGTGTGTGTGTGTGTGTGTGTGTGTGTGTGTGTGTGTGTGTGTGTGTGTGTGTGTGAGAGAGAGAGAGAGAGAGAGAGAATCGCAGTAAACGCAGTTCACGCAAGATTTTCGTACCTGCCGTTGCTAATACATGTACTGATTAATATCTAGCTAAATACAAAAAAGTATAAAGTAATACCCGAACACACACACACACACACACACACACACACACACACACACACACACACACACACACACACACACACACACACACACACACACATGCATACACAGCAACAAGGTCAAATCAAACAAAACAACACCACCACCAACAACAACACGGAAAAGCAATAAAATCCGCAGGAAA
>JACVVK020000085.1:480000-482500 GCA_018292915.2 Batillaria attramentaria
TGACTGATTACGTCCGGACTGAACGAGTGTTACACAAGCCTGTTTGCATGTTTGTTTGGTAGTGGTTGTTGTTGTTAGTGTTGCTGTTGTTGTTGTCGTCGTTATTGTCTCGTTCTTCCTCCGTGTGTGTGTGTGTGTGTGTGTGTGTGTGTGTGTGTGTGTGTGTGTGTGTGTGTGTGTGTGTGTGTGTGTGTGTGTTTTAAGAAATAGTTGCAGTGTTCCAAGTTCAGTATTTGTAGTTTAGCAAGGACAAGATCTAAAAAAAAAAAGGTCTGCGCACCTAATCTTTTATCCTTGTAAAATAAAGTTTCGTTCGTTCGTTCCGTTCCTAGATCAGTTTGACTGGTGATAGCCCCACCCATCATGTTAGTTAAATATGACACACAGCAGAGCCGGGAAAAGGGGAACAGTCTCCACAGAGACACTTTCACGAAAACATCATCAAGCGATGGTCTCTTGTGCTGTGGCACTGAAAACCATGGCCTGTATCCTTGGGACACGAGGGGAAAAAAGATTGGGAGGAAAAAGAAGACGAAAAGAAAAACGAAGAGTCTCAGTACCCCTCTAGCAAGTTCCTGAGCATTTACAGCTCTTCAACCAAAATTGTGAAGCAGGCGAACTCGCCGTAGACATGGCAGAAAAAGACTCAGTATTGACCCCCCCCCCCCCCATCCCCACTGTAATAACCACAGTGCCATGCAATTTCCTTACGCTAGGCCTCCGCACTTATACTGCACGGCCGAGTAGCCGCTAGCTTTTAAATCAAGCGAACATGATTGTAAGTGGGGTAGGGTTAGAAAGCTGCTATGCGCTATACCCTCTCCTACATTTATGACAACCCCCAGACACTGAGAGACCCAAGGTTGTAAGAGAGGATGCGCCGGGGCAATTTTGGATTTGGTTTTGTCAGGATTACATGGAGAGAGAGAGAGAGAGAGAGACTGACTGACTGACTGACTGACAGAAACTTTATTTTTCAAGGATGAGATAATAATAGACGCACAGGTCTCTCTTACTATCTGTCCTTGCTACACTAATAAAACGAATAAAACATACAAAATGCATCGTCACTAAATATCAGTACAGAAACATACACGCATAAACACCTACACACATCCGCACTCGTGCTCGCGCTGACGACCAGCGCTTTCACGCTTTACAGCACATTTCAAAGAGAGAGAGAGAGAGAGAGAGAGGAGAGAGAATGCCCATTCTGCTCTTTCCAGAAGAAAAAACTTTTAATGGCACAGTTCTAAGGGGTGGGATTTCACAAGCCATTTTCCAGAACAAAGGGTTTCCAAGAGGACGCTTACCGATGATTCTCGTCCCTGCCAAGCCTCCTATGAACTATGCAAATGTTGCTGCATACCGCTACGTGACAGATAACGAGACGTGACAGATAAGTACGATTGTGTCACAGATAACGAGGTGTGAGAAATAACGAAATGTGACAGACGGCAATATGAGACAGATTACGAGATGTGACGTGTAACGAGATGTGACGTTTTAAGAAATGGGACAGCGAGATGTGACAGGGGGTATCGATGAAGTACTGACCTGTAGGCTAGGAAGATGACACATGACGGGAAAAGCAGCAGAAGACTAACAGTGTTGCAGATGACCTTCACGTAGTACAGCCTCCGGAAATGCTGAAACATACACCGGGTGGCGTTAGTTGCATGGCTTTTAGCTGGCGTCTCGTGATGGTTCTCTCTCTCTCTCTCTCTCTCATACAGACGTTTGACCACCTATTCTATACAGCTTTACAGTTTACAATTTGGCGGTGTGCATTCCATCCACGAAAGCGAACTTTAAGAGCCTTTTAATCTTCTTCTTCAATATCATTTGAGTTTTGGCACGACTGAGCTCTTTCTCACGTTATCTGACCTGACGTCCTGTCTGTCTGTCTGTCTGTCTGTCTGTCTGTCTCTCTCTCTCTCTCTCTCAATGTGTGTGTGTGTGTGTGTGTGTGTGTGTGTGTGTGTGTGTGTGTGTGTGTGTGTGTGTGTGTGTGAAGGACAGACAGTTAGAGAGACCTGTGCGTCTATGATCTCATCCTTGGAAAATAAAATTTCAGTCAGTCTCTCTCTCTCTCTCTCTCTCTCTCTCACACACACACACACACACACACACACACACACACACACACACACACACACAAAACACACACACACACACACACACACACACACACACACACACACACACACACACACACACACACCAGAATATAAACACTAATCTATATCCAGACAGGAGTACGTGTGCACTTATGAATTGTCCAGTTCAGCACCAAGCCCGGCCCGACCCAGTTCAGCACCAAGCCCGGCAAAGAATCACGTGCTCTCCGTTCGCGCAGCACGCAATGCACCTTAGTTCTGAGTTGGATTATTCGGCTTGCGTTCTCAACTGCACCCCTGTGAGAGTGGCTGGTTAATTACTTGGGGGCATCCACATTTTGGTCATAGTAATGACGGGACAACAAGTCCGCAAAATACCT
>JACVVK020000085.1:487500-502500 GCA_018292915.2 Batillaria attramentaria
CAAACGATGGAAACCCTAAGCTTTGAAAGAGAGCCGTTTAGTCATCTTCATCCCATTTTGTGAAAATCGATTCATTTGTTGTTCAAACGCTGCTAGAAAGGATTTTTCTCTATGAATGATATTTCATACTAGTACCACGTGTACACGCGCGCGCGCACGTGTTATTATTATTATTCATAGAGAAAAATTATTAGTTAGTTGGTCAGTTATTTAGGGCTTAACGCCGCGCAAGCAACAAATACTTCGGCGGTCGAACTAAAATAACTTAATAATAATAATAATAATGAGTATTGTATAGGCGCTCTACCCTGAATCGGCCCAAAGCGCCGCGAACTGAACCCAACACGCACGCTCACGTGAATCACACGCATTCTCTCACACACTGGACATAAACACATTACAATCACGTGGTGCGAAGGGCCAGCTCAGCTATTTAAATTTCGGAATTTAGAATTGCATTTATTTTTCTAATTTGGTGGGCTGAACATTTCCAAAGCAGAGGGGGAGGAAGCCGGAGTACCCGGAGAGAACCCCCGACGATCGGCCCGAATGAATGGTGCCACGTACGAGAAGGAAAAATTCTTTGCCCCGAATGGGACTCGAACCCCTGACCTCTCGCACTGGTGACAAGTCTCTTAACCACTAGACCACCGACCGCCCGAAGATCAAGAAGACATATCAACAGGCACGTTCAATAGGACTTCGTAAGCAGGACTTCGCTTGGCAGCGTAACCCATTTACCTGTAAATTAGTCACGTTAGGGGTACAATCGCAACGCCTTAGCCGCTCGCGGCCTCTGCCGTGTGGGCCTAATTTACATGTAAATGGGTCACGCTGTTCAGCGAAGTCCTCCTTACGAAGTCCAACTAAACACTGCTATTCACTCACATCCATCTGCACACAGGAGGTGTAGTCCGTCCATTCCTGGCCAGTTGCCTCCTCTCTCCACCACGTTCCGTTTTCTGTGCAGCGCTTGTAAGCACGTGCTGCACACACAAAACAGAAAAGTAGGTCAGTAGGTCAGGCTATACACGCACGATCATCATTTATGCACATACACTGAAAAACAAAAGAAAAAAAGCGCTTGCTATCAATTTTCCCAAGACCCCAAAACGAGCTACAAGCTTACAGAAAGATTACAATGGGTGCTCTGGTAGCTTTTTTTTTCTTTTTTAGCTAAGATTTCTGTATTTAAGAATTTTGGGCAATGGATACAGCACAGACTTACCTAACTGCCCTTCCCCGAAAAGCGTGTAACATCAAACAAAATGGCAACAACCCAAGGGATGTGTTTTCTGTGAGTCAGGCTTGTTGTGTGTGAGACGAGTTCTAAATCACGAACTCCAGCGTAAGCAATTTGATTCGATTTCGCATTCTAGCTCGACATACAGTGATACATGTAATACGTATTCAATTACAGCATATTTTTTTTTATTATCCCAGATTCGACCGGCCTTATCAACTGGAAAATACAACGTTTGCAGTAGCAAAGAATGCATGATGGATAGGAGAGTCCGGGGGGATTTGAGAAGACAAATGTACCTGGCCTAAAGAAAGACAGGACAGATTGCAATCGACCTTGGGGCAATCCACAAACGCCAAACAAATGGCGGAAAGCTACTAGAGCTCAAAGGAAAATCTGCAGGAGAGTTGAAGGAGAGTTGAAAGAGAGAGAGAGAGAGAGAGAGAGAGAGAGAGAGAGAGCGCGCTTACGAACGACATTTATTTTTCATGGATTTTTTTAGAGCTCAATGGAAAGTCCGCAGGAGAGTTCAGAGAGAGAGAGAGAGAGAGAGAGAGAGAGAGAGAGAGAGAGAGAGAGAGATTATTTTGAGAAAAAACTTGCCGATTTTCAATTAGCCGTTTTAAACGAGAAAGAGAGAGAGAGAGAGAGAGAGAGCGCTTACGAAACGACCTTTATTTTTCACGGAATTTGTTTGAGAAAGACTTGCCCATTCTCAATCAGCCGTTTTAAACAAGAGAGAGAGAGAGAGAGAGAGAGAGAGAGAGAGAGAGAGAGAGAGAGAGAGAGAGAGAGAGAGAAATTACGTTTAAATATCTTTGTAAGCCCTTCCGGGTTAGGGGGAAAAAAACAACCCCCCCCCCAAAAAAAAACAAAAAAAAAAACCAAAAAAACTCAGCGTATAATTACTCTCTCCGCCGACTTTCTTACTAGGCTGATCAACTGTGATGCAAAACAAAATCACAAAATCTTGGAAAGAATCAATAGGGATTGGACTGATTTCTCTTTCATTGCATGAAGCGTGCCCTCGGCTCTGATTGGTTCTCTTCATGAACGATTAATGTCCAAGTAAAAAAGAGAGAGAATTGGAAGTAAACAGTCGGTAAAAATGTAATTATAAATGAATTCGACTTCACATTGACTGCTTAGTGAAAATACAAATTTAAGTGATTGAAAGATAATTGAAAATGTTGCCATCTTAAAAAAAAGAGTACTTAGACAATCACACGTAGCCTTTTTACTAACACCAACAAGAATTCAATTCAATTCAATAAATGTTTATTGTCCCAAAAGGGCAATTTGTTTTACGGCTGTAAAATATATTACCTATAATGAAAATAAAAATAAAAGTAAAACAATATAGGGTATTAAACTGGATTAAATTAATTAAACGGTAAGTAAAAACAACAGAATTTTTCGTTATATACATATATCACAAATCCTCACTCAGTCCCTCCCTCCCCCACCCCCCTGCTCCTCTCTTCAAAAGGCACAGCCACCACACCCTCACGCAAGCACCAAGCACACATTTAGTATGCACTAAACATCCGCTAACTAACCACACACACAATAAACACAAAACACACATGATTTACGAGCCAAACACTGGAGCTGAAAATGCGAAGTTTAATTTCTGGCAAAGTGTAGACAGACATCACAGATAACCACAACATGACAGGCAGTTTTCAGTAAAATATTATATTAGATGGGCATTGTGATTCATGCCCACGCAATATGAAAAACTACTCAGACTGACGTAGGCGAGTTCAGAACGGAGCAAATTTCGGAATTTCGAGAGAAAACGGAAACAAATTATAAACAGCCTGTACTCGCTGCTCACAATACATTAGAAACATTTTTTGACAATTGATCGAAATACGATGTTCATCCGGAATCCGGAAAAAAAGAACGGAAGACAAAGACGGCAACACAACATCCGGTGATCTGAATATTTCGTTTTTATTTCAGTCCTCTTCGGGTCCGGTTCTCAAGGGTGAGTAATGTCAATGGAAATAAGCGCCATCTTCCTCTGAACCCCTTGACGCTGTTCTTTCTTTTCGCGTGAAGCAAAATTTCGATATGTATGGCATTTAAATCCTTGTCTCGATTCCGACACCGAAAGACATTCACTGTTGCATGCGACATACATTTCGCCACCCCCAACCTCTCATCCTCGCTCGCCGGCTCCCGTTCAAACGCGTATCACGTTCCGTCCAGGCTCTACTTCAGACATCGCCACGCTGATCTTACGAACTTCCGCGCTTCGCTACACCGCTAGTGAAATCAAATAACTGATGGGTGACACGTAATCATTATCACCATAATGCGATATGCTGGATATGCGACTACCTCGTCCCACGTTCGGTCGTATGTTCCCCTCCCCTCCCCTCCTCCTCCGCCTCACGGTCCACATTTAACCTCAACCAGTGACCCAGTTACCTCTTTCTGTGCGAACTGGACCTGCCTGTGTAACGTGCCCATCACAGGGTACATCAAGTGTGGTCGACCTGGCAGTCTGACTGGACTGAACAGTGTTCAGCTTGACTGTTTAGTTAGGGTGGCTGTTCCTTTCCCTCATCACGGGCCCATTTGAGCTGTCTCCAGTTACTTGTTGTGGGGTGGGACGTTAAACCCAGCTAATGAATCAGTCACATTTTGCCATTCTAGCCTGACCACCCATGCTCATATGATAAGACTGCAGCCAAACCACACTTGTTCTCAGCCAAGCAGCAGTAATGAGGGACTGACAGAACTCTGTGTGTGTGTGTGTGTGTGTGTGTGTGTGTGTGTGTGTGTGTGTGCATGCGTGCGTGCGTGCGTGCGTGCGTGCGTGCGTGCGTGCGTGCGTGTGTGTGTGTGTGTGTGTGTGTGTGTGTGTGTGTGTGTGTGTGTGTGTGTGTGTGTCACAATTGCTGTGTTTTATTGTTCTCTCTGGTATTATTTTCGTGCCATTGTATTTTATTTTATCTAATTTTTCTTAACTTTGTAAGCGCTTAGTGCTTGCTGAATATAAGCTATATCCATTATTATTATTATTATTATCTTCTGCATTATTATTATTATTGATGTTTACAAAAGCCAAGTTTACTTTTAGTATTGTCTTTCAAAAGACATCCTGTAAACGTGACCAGTTAGAATGGTGAGAATGAATTATTGTTAACAAACGGTGCATATCTTCTTCTTCTTCTTCTTCTTCATTGTTCGATGAAAGTGAAAGCCGCATACTTGGCATTTATGTACAGATCAAAAGTTGATTCCCAAAGTTTGGCGGTTAATGGTGTGTCTGTGGGCCATATTTGTTGACGCAGGTGTCTACGATACGATGCTTGCGTATTTCCCGGGGGAGCCGGCTGGGATAGCCGCATGGTAGAGCGATGGACTGTAAATGCTTGGGTCGTGAGTTCGAATCCTGGCTGGGGCCTAATTATTTGTAGTGGCTGTTTTCCCGTTGCGTCTTTGATATATCATCTTTGTGTGGTGGAAAAGGACGTTAAACTCTTAAAACCCCACCCCACCACCCTTGCATATCCCCCACCCCCACCTCCCATCCCCGTCCCCTAAAGAAAAAAAATCCCTGCACTGCCTCGTATTCTCGCGTCCTATATCATTACCATTACCCTCTCGGTCTCTCCTTAGAGCTTCCCCTGTGTTAGGTCTCACGAAATCTGCCGTCATCTGGATAAAGCGCACACTCGCCAAAGATTCGATAGGCGCTTAGATCCTTTTTCCATGTAACAGTAGAAACCTTCCCAGTGTGCTGCGGTGAACCGTACCCTCAATGAAATCAGGACCTGACATGAAAAGCGGATTACTTCCCCTTCGGGTTCCTGACGTAAATGGTCGCGGGCTGTGCGATGGATATTGTCAGAGGTGGTTACAGCGACTCGAGTGGGACGATCTAGATTAATAGGTTGTTGTTTTTTTCTTTTTTCTTTTTGTAATTTCTAGCGTTTTCGACTTCGTCTTCGTACATACAGAAAGACCTCAGTCAGCTTCCGCAACAAGTAATCCGAAGTCCACTCTGTAGAACATACAGTTTGCTCATTTCTTAATGTATGTTTTTTTTTTTTGGGTGGGGGGGGGTGGGGGGGGGGTGGGTGTTTGTTTGTTTGTTTGTTTGTTTGTTTGGTGTTTTTTTTTTTGGGGGGGGGGGGGGTCCCAAACGGGACAGTTTTTATTTGTATGTTGGTGTTTTTGTTGTTTGTTTGTTTTTTTTCCCCTACTTTATTATCCCTTTTCGGGAAATTCGGGCTGCTTCCCCCGGGGAAAGCGCGTCGCCGCGGTGCAGCGCCACCCAATACCTATCATTTAAAAAAAAAAAAACAATTTTGCAATTTTGCTGGGGGAGGATAACCCGGAGAAAAAAACCCGTTGAGCAGCCCGGCAGCCAGGAAAAACCGGTATCACATATCACAAGCTCGACCTGGGCTCGAATCCACGCTTCATCGCCATGACATTGGTGACGGCCGTTCAGTAACGCAGCGGCTAAATCCGACGCGCTACCTGTTAGACCACCGCTCACCCCTGTTTGGGGCTGTTGCTTTTGTGTGAAGAAGATTTATTTCAGATGATTGTGAAAATAAGCCTGGCCCAAGGACTCTTATTTGTTGTTAATGCGCAGCTAACGTAGGATAAGCATATTATGGTTGAAACGTTAGCAGACGATCGGGGAAGGGGAGGAGGCGGGGGGGGGGGGGCGGGGGTTAAGATGGACAGGATCCTCATAATTATAAGAAGCTGAACACTGGAAATTCTTCGACTCCTCAAGCACTATTTTTTTCTCTTTTTTTTTTTCCTGCCTAAACGCCTTGCCTGCTCCAGTGGTATTTCTCCCAGGTCATTGGTGGAACCCCACGTATAGAGCTCAGAAGTTGGGGGCAATTTGTATTATGCATGACGATGAGGTTGAGGATGACGCTATGGAGGTCCATGTGGTTTGAAACTGCGTGACGGGTCAGCACTCCAAGCTTCCTGTTATAAATATCCCGGCGTTAACCAGGACCGGGAACTACGCTACCTCCGGTGCCAGCCGTGTAACCATCCACACCATGAGATGCGTTATACCAAGGGAAGCACCCTCAAAGTCTCACCCGTGAAGTGGGCGAGTCTCGTCTGTGTGGCAACAGCCTTCCAATCGGGCCTGGCCGCTCTGGATAGAAGCCGACCTAGGTAGGAAAAATCCCGCTTGCCTCACCTGTGACTCGAACCCGGGTACCCCGGTCCATGGTCCAAAGTGCTAACCGCTACACTACGGAGGGCCGATAAGCACATTATTTTTCCTAAGTGGTTCTATGATGGGATATTTTTTTTCTGGGAAACTATGATGAATTGTTATGGTGTTGCGTGTGTACTGCATTTCATGCAATAGGAATTTTCCCCTGTTTAGCGTGTTCCTCGTTTGTCATCATCGGAGACAGCGTAGCCGAATAACCCTCAGGAAATATGTATCACCGAAACGGGCTGTGGGTTAATAACAAAGAATTTCCCGTTAGGAACAAAGGACCTATTTTTGTTGTGTATTTGAAAGGAAAACTAATGGAGGTAATAACTTAGGAGGTGGGCGGACAGGTTTTGTTTTTCAGCTTGAGAAGAAACCGCCTGCAGTGCAATGCCGTGTTTTTTGGGGTTGTGTATTTTTATTTTACCGAAGCGTGTAATTGTACACTGTATCTGCCTGACGGCGACAAAGGCAGCTGTTTTGGTCCGATGAAATATGGGAATACCAGTAAATTGGGATACTCTCATTTCCGACGGAAAAATAAAATACTGTCATATATGCCAGTTAAGACTTCTGGTACGTGATTTGACAAACGGACAAAAAGACAAGCAGGTTTGGGGGGGTTGTTGGTGGTGGTGGTGGTGGTTTTTGTTTGTTTTTGTTTGCTGTTTTTATTTTTTTGTTTGCTGTTTTTTGTTTGTTTCTTTGTTTGTTGTCTTTTGTGTGTGTTTGTTTTGTTTTGTTTTTTGTTTGTTTGTTTGTTTGTTTGTTTGTTTTTTGTTTTTTTTGTTTTTTTTTTTGGGGGGGGGGGGGGGCTTTTTTGGTTTTTTTTTGGTTGTTGTTGCTTTCTTACTACTACTACTTTATAGCACTTTTCGGGAAATTCGGGCTGCTTCCCCCGGGAGAAGCGCGTCGACGCGGTGCAGCGCCACCCAACACCTATTGTCAATTTTGCTGGGGGGAAAAAGCCGGTTAAACCGGAGAGAAACCCCCGATGAGCAGCCCGGCAGCCAGGAAAAACCTCTATCACATAATTATCACAAGCTCGACCTGGGCTCGAACCCACGCTTCATTGCCGTCACAACGGTGACGACCGTTCCGTGGCGCAGCGACAAAGTCCGACGCGCTACCTATTAGACCACCGCTCGTAGATCTCTTTCTCAGACACATATTTCCAACAAGCTAACCCGCAGATGTGGACTAGTTTGTCGGACCATTCGCACACTTTCATTGGCTAGCACGGCCTGTCAGTCAGAAACTGGCTACATGTAAGACGGGTTTTTAGCCATCTATATATCTGTGATTAACTCCACCCAAAAACGTTTTTCTCAACATCACTGACTCCCTCGCACGCAACACTCTCCTTCACAGAACCCCTTCGATGGACGTGCTAATAGCTGGAAGACTCCGCGCACATACGATAAGTAGTTATTTTCTAATCGATTTTTAAGTTTGTGCACGTTTGGCACGCTATACCTCGCTGAAGGCCAGATTGGATGGGGGCAACCCTGTTCCGGGTCCGTCGCTACTCTAAGCCCCTGCGACGACGGCCAAATCGGGCTAACCGAGACCGAGCCGAGCTAAGTGATACGTAAGAAGGAAAAAACAAAAACACTCGGTGACAAGGAAAGTGGACAGTGGCGAGCAACTTTGAGGTCCCAGTGTTATTTCACAGCGTGCACAGAAGCGATGAAAACTGTCGCATTCACCAGCACAGTACATTTTCAGCCTGTTTATAGAGTATTGCCTCCCTTGCCGCAACGAGCACGCATTTTTCGTGGCAGAGCACAAAGCTGCCACGAAAAAATGCATGCATACCGCGGGTCTGTGTATGCACGGGGGACAACTCATTCAGGAAATAATCTCGAAACGGGCTGAGAATGTACTGTGCTGGTGAATGCGACAGTTTTCAGCGCTTCTGTGCACACTGTGAAATAACACTGGAACCTCAAAGTCCACTTTCCTTGTCACCAAGTATTTTTGTTTTTTCCTCCTTAGGTATAACTTAGTTCGGCCCAGTCTTGGTGAGCCCGACTTGGACGTCGTCGTAGGGGCCTAGAGAAGCGACGGACCCGGAACAGGGTTGGGATGGGGGTGCATTTGAATCTCATCCACGAAACAAACAACAGAAGCGGTTCTCTCCCAGGAATAAAACTGCTAAACTCCGCGCGTGTTTTATTCATCTGTATTAATGCATAGAGGATTCTGAATAAATGTCTGATCCCCGCTAAAGGCAGACCGATTTCATGAAGATTAAAAATCGACCACTCTTAAAGGAACATTTTCCAATATGTCTACGCTCACAGGTCGTTTTGAACCGTTTTTGAAGTTTCTGACATCATGCTACTTAACACATATTGTACCGCGCACGAGTATTCCACGTTTTTTTTTTTAATTCTTTATCGCTTTTGGCCCTGTATGCGAGAATCAGGCAAGATTAACGGTTATAATAATAATAATGAATAATGAATAATATTATAGGCGCTTTACCCAATTTTATGAATCGGATCAAAGCGCCGCGAACTGAACCCAACACGCACACTCACGTGAATCACACGCATTCTCCTACACACCGGACGTAAACACATTACAATCACGTGGTGCGAAAGGTCAGCTCAGCTATTTAAATTTGGGATTTTTTTTTTATTTTTTATTTTTTAGAATTGCATTTAGGGCTGAACATTTCCAAAGCAGAGGGGGAGGGAGCCGGAGTACCCGGAGAGAACCCCCGACGATCGGCCCGAATGACCGGTAACACATACGAGAAGGAAAAATTCTTTGCCGCGAGTGGGGCTCGAACCATTGACCTCTCGCATTGGTGACAAGTCTCTTAACCACTAGACCACCGATCATTCCGTCAGCATTCCTTCCGTTACCAGGACCCTGCTGCTTCGAATCAGCTCCCTCTTACAATCAGAAACTGTTCAAACAAGGAATCCTTCAAGTCCCGACTGAAAACCCATCTCTTCACCCTCTCATAGCTGTGCCATGTTGTCGTTCTGCTGGTGCGTGTTTGCGCAGGGAACGTGTGTGTGTGTGTGTGTGTGTGTGTGTGTGTGTGCGTGCGTGCGTGCGTGCGTGCGTGCGTGCGTGCGTGCGTGCGTGTGTGTGTGTGTGTGTGTGTGTGTTCACAAAGCCAACAGACGTCAATGTAGTGCATTCAGAACTCTGTCTACATCATTAAAGCCCCTCTGTTCGTAACGTCACACGTCGCTGCAGTGAGAAACTGCCGCTTTCGAAGCTCTTCAAGGTTTTTCATTTGTCCATAGGCGACCGTTTTCGCGACTTTAGTTCTTCTAATATTAGAGAAATACGACTTTCTTTGGGCCTATTGTCCATCTCTGAACAGACTAGGACTCAATAAAGCTTCTTTCATAGTCACCAATCAGCGCCGTGTGCCTGGTCCTCAGTCCGCAACCAAATAACGTCGTCTGCTCAGTACGCGGTACACTTCTAGAACAACTAATACGCCGGCCAGAGTCACGACAATGGTTTCAGATGCTGTAGCGTGACCCAAGTGACTGACTCTGATGCACAGTCAGTGCATTCGATGAAAAGTTTTCTACAAGCTGTTGTATGTCTGTCATAGGTATTGGGACTTTAATAGTAGCCGCGAATAGTCTTTGTTGCTTGCGCGGCGTTAAGCCCTAACTAACTAACTAACTAACTAACTAACTAACTAACTAACTAACTAACTAACTAACTAACTAACTAACTAACTAACTAACTAACTAACTAACTAACTAACTATTAGCCGCGAAATAGTCTCTGTTGCTTGCGCGGCGTAAAGCCCCAAATAACTAATTAACTAACTAACTAACTAACTACCTAACTAACTAACTAACTAACTGAGACTTTAGTATCCACTATTTCAAGCGCATAACTATAAGCACAACTATTCAAACAGTGTTACTGCCATGAGTGTATGTGATGGGTGTATGAGTGAAGAGTGTGTGTGGGTGCATGGTTGATGTTTTTTTTTTACATGGAGATTCTGTTCTTGTGTCAAGACTCAAGAGCTGTACCCCATACCCCATATTCTTATAATTCTTATTCTTAAAGCACAAAAAGTTGTTGACTCTGAAGCCAGGTAATCTTGGCCGAAATAGGTCGCTTTTAACTCTTCAAAGCCCGAGCCCCCCCCCCCCCCCCCCCGCTGCCCACTATATGATAAGACTGGTTTAAAAAGAACAAGCCACTGCACACCAGTAGGAGCCACTTCTAGCCACTATTACGCAAGGCGTGGGCCTTCCCCACTAGGTCCGCGTCCACTGCAGATTGCATAATAGTGGCTTGAAGTGGCTTCTAGCGATCTGAAGATTTCAAGAAAAAATGGCGGTTTTTACATGGGTTTTTAAGAGTTAAAGTAAAAGTCGACCAGTCTTAAAAACCGAACAAGGCTTGAACATTCTTCCACGCGCCGTAAAGGTGTCAAACGACGGACAAATTCGATTTTGCAATTTACTTAAAGTGTTTACTATCTCGTTTTTCGAAGCAAATGCGGGTTTCTTGAGGCCGTCTGACAATATCTTGCTGACGTTACGAAAAACACTTCAAAGCCCCCGACTGCCCGAATGTCGATTTAATGGCATTGTTTTCGTAAACCTGGTGACGCCGACAATTGCCGCGCTTGGATGTACCTCGAGTTGATGATGGTACAGGCTCCGTCTGTGATCTTTCACCTGCACTGAATAAACCCATACTGATTTGGAAAATAAACATTTCGTCTGAAACCAAGGAAGATCATCGTCAGCACGCACGTAGGTGGGTGGCTGTGAGGGCGCTACGTATCATAATTCTGCCAAAGTTCAGAGAGAGAGAGAGAGAGAGAGAGCCGAGAGAGAGAGAGAGAGAGAGAGAGAGAGAGAGAGAGAGAGAGAGAGAGAGAGAGAGAGAACAAGAACAAGAACAAGAACCTTTATTTTACAACGGTAGAAGTTACAGGCATATTCATACCAATTTTAAAACTTGCCGTTGCTACACTACATGAGCTAATACTACTGAAAAATTAAGAAAGAAGAAATAGAAAGAAAAAAAAAAAAAAAGCACACACACACACACACACACACACACACACACACACACACACACACACACACACACACACACACACACACACACACACACACACACACACACACAACATCACGCATGAATTATTCGCACGCACCTATGCAGAACATAATCATAGGCGGAAATAATGTCATAATTTCTATAGAAGTGGACAAAAATGACGATGAGTTATCTCGCACAGATAAGAGAACGTTATTCATATTGCTGAAAGGTGAATGTGGGTACTTGGCGCTAAATAAAATGCAATGACGCATGTGCAGGTGAAAAGCAGTGACATAGCCATAGCAATGACAATGAGCAGCTCATGATCTAGGATACCAAAAAATTTATGAAATCCTTTTTAAACGATGAGAGTGAACTACTTCTTGTAATGAGAGTGGGCAAGCTGTTCCAAAGAGTGGCACCCGAGAATGATAAGCTAGTTTTAAATATATCTATCCTTGGACGTGGGATAATTAGGCGTAACCTGGAGTTTGGGTAACGGGAGTCTGAAGTAGTAAAGAGATGACTGAGGTAGTGGGGAAGAAAACCATTAAGGATTTTATACATGAAAACGCCTTTATTAAAAAGAAGTTGTTTTGAAAGAGGGAGTATCTCCAGATTCCGGAGCTTCTGGTCAGTGGATAAGGAGGGGTCAGGTAGGATCAGTTTTGCTGCTCGTCGATGTAGGGAGTTGAGTCTTTTTAGGTGTACGTCACTGCTTTCATCCCATATGGTAGAGGCGTAGTCAATATGAGTCTTGATGTGGGCCGAATAGAATAACTTTCGAGTGTCTGTGTCAATGAAATGTCTCAGCCTTGACAGTAGGAATAAATTTCTCGATACTTTTTTGCAGACTTTATTAATGTTGGCCTGCCATTTCAACTGGTTGAAATGGCAGGCCAACATTAATAAAGTCTGCAAAAGAGAGAGAGAGAGAGAGAGAGAATGACAATGACAGTGACACTTTATTTTTCTACGGTAGAAATTGTAGCACACGTGCCAATTTATAATCTGCCGTTGCTAGACTACAAAATGAAAATGTAAAACAAAAGAAGGGACAAGAGACTCCCCCCCCCCCCCCCCCCGAAAAAAAGAAGAGAGAGAGAGAGAGAGAGAGAGAGAGAGAGAGAGAGAGAGAGAGAGAGAGAGAGAGAGAGAGAGAGAGAGAGAGGAGTTTAACGTCCTCTTCCACCACGAATGGGTGATAATTATCAAACACGGGGCAACGAGAACAAAATATTTGGCCCCAGCCAGGATTCGAACTCACGACCCGACCACTGCAGAAAGTCCAACGCTCTACCATTCGGCTATCCCGGCTCCCCAGCACGCACCACACACACACACACACACACACACACACACACACACACACACACACACACACACACACACACACACACACACACACACACACAAAGATTCAAAGATTTTATTCTTTTCTCCCTATAATTATGGGGTATGGAGGAATGTCAAGTAATGCATCATACATGATTCTTATACGTACAGAATGACAAAAACACATGTAGGACGGAAGAAATCACAACAGTCCACACTGCACATCGCATTAAACTTTCTTACAAAAGAACAAACAGAAACAGTAGTGCACACACACACACACACACACACACACACACACACACACACACACACACACACACACACACACACACACACACACACACACACACACACACACACACACACACACTGCTCGAACGCACGCAGGCACACGTGCTTTTAACAGCCCAACACTTGGACAAGTTGCACTCGGAAAATAGCGTCGCTCCACCCGAACTCCACATACACACAGCTGGCAATTGAAATGAAGCGAGAAAGAAAGCAGGCGAGGGTCTTGTAGCCAGGAGACCGAGAGAGGCGTTGCTGAGGTACCCGAGTTCAGCGGAATGACTGACGGGCATCACACCGCTGGTCCGGCGACTACCGTTTCCGTGAGACCTTCAGGAGAAGTTCACGACCGATGTTGATGAACACGTGAGCTAGGTACTGGAGAGGACAACCGGTATATAGTTTAACTTTGTTATTTTGCTGCGCTGTATCCTTAGCATTTTGTCGTTGTTGTCCAAGGCAGAAGTGCGAGGTTCCGCTTACTAGTACTGCAAAACGCTGTCATTGTTATCTGTCATCCTCTGGAAACTGACAGAGAGGCGGGGTACAGCCACGCTCGTAATCCTCTCATGCAACGAAACGCCAGCAACAACAAGAAGTTTGGCTGGTTGTGGACTGAACCTCCATTTCAATCACGTAAGGGTGCAACCGGTAAACTGAAAACATTTCGCCGTTTCAACGAGTAGTCTACTAGCACACACACACACACACACACACACACACACACACACCGTCACACACACACACACACACACACACACACACACACACACACACACACACACACACGCGCGCGCGCGCGCGCGCGCGCGCGCGCACGACTCTTAGCCTCCGTCCGCATGCTCAAGGCGCCTTTGGAAGTGGTGGACGGGGAGGGGATGAGGGCGGGGGTAAAAGGAGAGAGAGAGAGAGATCAACCACACGACATGGTCCTTGCACGAACACAGAACAAGTCGAGAAACAACAGAAAAAAAAAAAAAAGATGAGTACTAGAAAAACAGGATCTATCTTCAAGTGACAAATTGAAGCATCTTTTCCCTGCCTTGGGTTTTTTTTTTTTCTCCACCGGATGACTATCGCACGAATTAGTTCCTTGCGGTGACACTTCCGGTGTTGGCGTAGTAATTAACCTCAGTGGCAGATGCTCGATGCAAAGAAAATCAATAAGACAGGTTTAAAATAATTGTCCATCCACGCCATCCACATCCCCACACCCATGCAACTTTCATAAATGGAACTCCCCTGAAATCTGTCTTGAGGTGTCAATTTTGAAAGTGTAACTGGCTGGGTGCAGAGAAGGCAACATAAAATAATAAGGCATTTTATGCAAAGAGGAGGAGAAAAAAAAAACCCTCTTCAGACTCGATTATTTTTCTGCCTCTCCACGAACTGACTCTGCGGAAATTCAACCCCAGCGCGGTACTCGCATGGTCGGTAACCTCTTACCGTCGACGTGAAACCAGCAGCAATCAGATCACTCCTTTGTTTTGCTCGCAATGTTGAAGTCACAACATCATTTATATTTTGGTAACAGACCGAATTTTGTTCGTTTCTTTCATATTGTTGGCGTCCTCTGCCTCAAATTTCGACCGGCGACACGCACACACACACACACACACACACACACACACACACACACACACACACACACACACACACACACACACACACACACACACACATAGCCCGAAAGTATTGTTTGTCGAATAGGCTAGGGAAAACCCATATCATCGAAAATAATTTTAGCCGACACAAGGGACACTAACGTTCGTCTCATGTCTCAATTTTACTTACTGGCCTCTGCCAGTATTTGACCTCTAGTTCTAGATAAAAAGTTTATGCGGCGGAGACAAACATT
>JACVVK020000085.1:507500-532500 GCA_018292915.2 Batillaria attramentaria
TGGTGGTGGTGGTAGTAGTAGTAGTAGTAGTAGTAGTAGTAGTAGTAGTAGTAGTGGTGGTGGTGGTGGTGGTGGTGGTGGTAGTAGTAGCAGCAGCAGCAGTAGCCTAATAGTAGTAGTAGTACTGGTGGTGGTGGTAGTAGTAGTAGTAGTAGTAGTGGTGGTAGTAGTAGTAGCAGCAGCAGCAGTAGCCTAATAGTAGTAGTAGTGGTGGTAGTAGTAGTAGTAGTAGTGGTGGTGGTAGTAGTAGTAGTAGTAGTAGTAGTAGTAGTAGTAGTGTGTGAACAAACGACCATTTCAAAATAATTCTCTTGAAGCTCTACGTTCTCGATTGTAATCACAAGTGGTGAAAGAAACTC
This sequence comes from Batillaria attramentaria, assembly GCA_018292915.2. Classification (NCBI taxonomy): domain Eukaryota; kingdom Metazoa; phylum Mollusca; class Gastropoda; family Batillariidae; genus Batillaria; species Batillaria attramentaria. Next base: position 507,860 of record JACVVK020000085.1, read on the forward strand.
ACACACACACACACACACACACACACACACACACACACACACACACACACACACACACACACACACACACACACACACACACAACTTGAAGTCAACCGCTCTATGCAGAGAATAATGATTAAACTTTACCAAAATACAACCGTAAAAATACGTCCCACACAGGTTCTGTTTATGTCATGTATGCCTTTCGTCGTATCAGCTGTACGTTTAAGTGAAGGAAAGCGACATAGACAACTTAGCGAGACAGCGTTCGACAAAAATCGAAGCTCGTCCGTCCCATACGCCACCTGGGGGGAAGCACATCCGATTTATCAAACATCTGCTTGCCTACAATAAAGAGGAACAGACGGGGTACAAATAACTAAGAACAGCAAAATCTCAAGAGAATGGATTTTCTTCCGGAACGCTAAGCGCTGAGCAGACACACTTATCTTGATGATGATGATGATTGTAATTAGATTGTGTTATGGTAGGCAGGGGAAGGTGAATAGTCACTCCCTCCACTGCCCCCCCCCCCCATCCCTCCCCCATCCCCCCCCCCCCCCCGCACGTACACTCACAAACACACACACACACGCGCGCACACACACACACACACACACACACACACACACACACACACACACACACACACACACACACACACACACAGAGTTTTCTTTGTTTACCCTTGCAAAGACTAAAGCCAGTCAGTAAAAAATACCCTAAGATTTTGCAAACGTAATAAAGTTCTATGGCAGAAAGAAGCTGCCAAATTATTCAGTGGAACAACACATCAGTGGTACAATTCATGCTAAATGAATGAATGAATTAATTAATTAACGAATCCATCTTTGACTCACTAAGTTGATTAATTAAGCCACCCGGCCATCCATCAAGAAAAAAAAGGTAGTTACAGACATGTGCAAAAGCTAAACTATGTATTCCAAGACTCTGCGCCCTAGCTGTGTGAACCGTCATATTACCCGCCACTTCCAAAACAAACACCTTTGGGTTCTAGACCAGCACCTACCTACACAAGCATATTAACACAGGCTAGACGCACGACAGCGGTGCCGGACAACTGACAAACAAATTAGAGTCCAGCGACGCTCATGAGAAAATCAAACAACTTAACCAGCCCACACGTCCAATATCTGGACGCCGCCAATATGAACATGCCTGGTTTTCGTTAAGCCATTTGGACAGGCGCAGTTTGTAAACCCGGGGGCTCTGTCGTTAATTAATCGGGACCTGGTACGAAGGGGTGGTGGGTGAAAAATACCTGATATTACACTTAGCGCGCTAGCCCGTTGACTACCGGATATTGCGGGGTTGGGTTGGGCATGGTACTGAGGGTAAATTATTCAGGACTATGAGTGCTTTCTATCAGGTAAAGTGGTGGAAGCAAAGTAAAAAGGTTGAGTCTTGTACATGTTTTGAAAGGAATGTACCCTAGAACATAATCACCAACGCACAGAACACTAACCGACCTCCCTCTGAAATAATTTGTAAACTTTATCAACCGCAATAATATCGGAACTCAAAAGGAAGACAAAAGTCACAGGAAAAACAAATGTAGGCTTCGTGCGATTAAATAAAATAACTATTGGATCTTGTGCATAAATGGAATGTGTATATAACTTATAAAGACGAACGCACAATGCTCACAGCGACTCACCCTTGTGGTTTGAAACACTTGTTGTAGGTCTATATATTCTAGCGATGGCAATTATATCTGTGATCAGCAGAAGAACAAACTTCCCTGGAACACTAAATCTAGAATTTGTGTGAATAAACCATTCGATAACGAAAAACTTGATGCTACTGGAGAGGCGTAAAAATATCCGACATTCAATCTTGGATTCTGTGTGTCAAATACTTGGGGCAAAACGTGAGAGCAAAATCTGTAGCAAACCTTGAAATGATAAAAAAAAAAACACAACTATCTGGCCCCTGATGAGGTATAAGTGATGAAAGAGGACAGCCTAAGCCCAGGTTATGTCAAGAAAACTACGAAAGGATTTTAGGATTTCTACAACCAGATTCCAACAAACCTCGTTTCTCGTTTAAACAAATTCGATTTTTAAAGTGGCCTACATTAACTTTTACCGTGTGAGGCATGAAACTTTCGATGCGTGTGAGGTTGGGTGCCATGCACCCGGCCAGTATAATCATAATAACAATAATAATAATGAATACTGTATAGGCGCTTTACCCAATTTCATGAATCGGCTCAAAGCGCCGCGAACTGAACCCAACACGCACGCTCACGTGAATCACACGCATTCTCTCATACACCGGACATAAACACATTACAATCACGTGGTGCGAAGGGTCAGCTCAGCTATTTAAATTTCGGAATTTAGAATTGCATTTATTTTTCAAATTTAGTGGGCTGAACATTTCCAAAGCAGAGGGGGAGGAAGCCGGAGTACCCGGAGAGAACCCCCGACGATCGGCCCGAATGAACGGTGCCACATACGAGAAGGAAAAATTCTTTGCCCCGAGTGGGACTCGAACCCCTGACCTCTCGCATTGGTGACAGGTCTCTTAACCACTAGACCACCGACCGTGAAAAATCCCCAACCACTTGTGTGGTTCTACACATTACTCTGTCATTTTTTGCAGAGTGAAAGAGTGGATAATCAAGAACTAGAGAACCAAGAACTAGAGAACCAAGAACTAGAGAACCAAGAACTAGAGAACAATGTACAAGATAGTTTCAATGTTTTCATAAACAAAGAAATAAGCAAAACTCAAAATCAGACCGCCCTTATTCGTATACTTCTATGCGTAGTCGCCGGTTGCGCTCTGAGGGGAAGGACTATACATGTACCCTACTTTGAACATTGTTTGTTTCATTGTTTCTCGAGATATTCATTCCATATTTAGGTTGTACGGTAGCTCTCTCCCCGAAGAATCCACTAAGTCTCAAAACACAAGTTTGAAAAATGAGAGAGTAGTGAGCTAAAACGTCAATAAGAGTCACTGGATGTTTTCACCCGGTTCATAGACTACATGCACCCAACTTTGGACTTTGTGTAGAGCATTCTTTCTCAAGATACTGATTTCATGTTTAGGTTAAATACGCTAGTTCTAACTCTCCTTAGGAATACCTGAAGTCTCAAAACACAAGTTTGAAAAATGAGAGAGAAATGAGCTAAAACGTAAAAGTTCGTGGCTGACACAGTAAAGGTTAAACAAATTCGATTTCTAAAGTAGCCTACGTTAAGAAGAGCAAATCCCCAAGAAATCAACCAGTACACAAACAAAACCTTGAACGGATGCTGTAAATATTCCATCCGTGATCTTCTCAAAGACTGTGTCAGAGCACTTTAATCTGTTTTTTTATACGGGCTCAGATTTTTCCATGTTTACCAAGCCAACTTGTTCGCTTGTGAATGCGCTCAGGGATGTTCCCCCCTGACAACATCTTCAATTTCCTAAAAGAGTGTAACCTCTTTTATAAAATATAGTCTTTTAGTATAATGCTAATCTGTGATATTGTTGTTAGTCCTAAAGAAATTAATCTTGTACAGGATCTCATTTAAGTGTCACCAATTCTTAATATATATTTACATCATGTTTTAAGCTAGCCATTTTATGTTTTAAAGGACCTGGAAGGATGGGACTGTGTTAGCCGCGAAATAGTCTTTGTTGCTTGTGCGGCGTTAAGCTCTAACTAACTCCTAACTAACGCCTACACGCTCGAAATACGCTATCTTGATGATTAGTAGAGGTTTAAATGGGATACAATGTTGTTTACACTCTTCGTGAGCGGCCGAATTCAAATTCTACGACTGTTGGTACAACTTTCTCGGCCGCCTAATGTGTTATCCGCGTCACTGAGTACGTTTCTGTTCACCCAGTGCCAGCATTTGAGATGAATTTAATTACTACTTTGGAAATGTTCAGCCCACCAAATTTGAAAAAAAAAATCTAAATTCCTAAATTTAAATAGCTGAGCTGACCTTTCGCACCACGTGATTGTAATGTGTTTATGTCCAGTGTGTGAGAGAATGCGAGTGATTCACGTGAGCGTGCGTGTTGGGTTCAGTTCGCGGCGTTTTGAGCCGATTCATGAAATTGGGTAAAGCGCCTATACAATACTCATTATTATTATTATTATTACTATCATCATTATTAAAATAATTAATATCTAATGACTAGAAACAACAAAATAAGAAATATATAAACTACGTATCTTGAACAAACGTATCCCACAGTCAGCAATCAACGTTTGGGCCTGTGCCTTCATCAGGACTAACAAAACCAAAATTTTTGTTTGTCCTAAAGATTTTGTTCCTGTTTGTCCTGATGAAGGCACTACAGGCCGAAACGCTGAATGCTGACTGTGAATTGTTGTCCAAGATAAGCGGTATTTCTTTTTTGTTGTCTGTATTTGCTTGTACTTCCTCCTGCAGTCAGTTCCGCTTCCTTTTCTGTTGGTGATCTGTTCGGAGTTAACAATTAACCAAAAATCTGGATGAACCGGCCCCCGTAGTGTAGTGGTTAGCACTTCGGATCATGGACAGGGAGACCGTAGCCCGGGTTCGAATCCCAGCCGAGGCAAGCGGGATTTTTCCTACCTAGGTCGGCTCCTACCCAGAGCGGGTGTGCTATGGGCCCAATGGGGAGGCTGTTGCCACACAGCCGAGATTCACCCACTTCATGGGTGCGACTTTGGGGGGTGCTTCCCTCGGTATGACACGTCTTATGATGTGGATGATTACACGGCCGGCACCGCAGGTGCCGTAGTTCCCTAGCCTGGTTAGTGCAGGGATATTTATGACAGGAAGCGTGGAATGCGGCCCTGTCCCGCAGTCCCAAACCACACGGACCTTCATAGCATCATGTTATCATCATCCTCATCTCCATCATCATGCCCATCATCTCCATCATAAAAATTGCCCCAGCTTCGGAGCCCTCCGTGGATTCCACCCATTACCAGGGAGGAACACCACTGAAACTGGCAAAAGAGTTGGGGCATAAAAAAAAAAAAAAAAAATCTGGATGAGGCTGCTGTTTGGTACCTGCCAGCAAGTTGTCAAACCACGGGCAATTCAAGCTGGGTGGCTTTCCTAGAATCCACAGATCTTTGTTCATCTTACTATAGTGTCTGGGCAGTTTAACGAAGCTTTCAGGAATTTTCTGGCACGGCGCGCAACATCATTCGCGAGGAAGATGGACCTCCCATTCACGCCCTAGGGCAGGAACACGCCACCGACTTTGAACGCTGCAGTTCCCTGAACACCAGAACAAACAAACTGGACATGTCTACGACCCGCAAGAGCCTGGAGATTATTACTTCGCCTCCCCGGCAATTCCCAGGCTCGTCCGGCAATCGGTTCCTTCCTAAAGATTCTCTGGAATGCTGCATCTCTCGTATAGAAAGTTCCCAGTTCGACGGCATTTGCCCGAAGAGGTCTTGAATCAAAACTTTTTCCTCTGGCCGTCCAGACATTAATCTTGGCAAGCGATTTCCCTTGCCTGGGAGAAGTGTTAAATCAGTGTCAATGGAATCAACAAATAAAACAAGGTAAACATCCGTGGCAAGTTGACTCACCGTTAATATACTTTATTTCGAGACGTTCAGTTGATTTAACTTGACTCTGAGGCCAGACCGACCATATGTAAGCCGACTGACAAAACACCCTGTCCAACCGATAAAAAACGTGAGAGCTCTTTAGTCGTCCTTTGGAAAGCTGTAGACACTGAAACTTTACGATTTTGTTGTTGTTGTTGTTGTTGTTGTTGTTGTTGTTGTTGTTGTTGTTGTTGTTTTATTGAGCGAATGGTCGGTTGGTTGGTTTGGGGTTTAACGTCTTTTTCCACCACACAAAGGTGATAGGTGAGGGTGAGCGGTGGTCTAATAGATAGCGCGTCGGATTTAGCCGCTGCGCTACTGTCGGAACGGCCGTCACCAATGTCATGGCGATGAAGCGCAGGTCGAGCTTGTGATATGTGATACCGGTTTTTCCTGGCTGCCGGGCTGCTCATCGGGGGTTTCTCTCCAGGTTATCCGGCTTTTCTCCCCAAGTAAAATTGTTTTTAAAAAAAAGGTGTCGGGTGGCGCTGCACCACGGCGACGCGCTTCCCCCGGGGAAAGCAGTCGGCCGAATTTCCCGAAAGGGATAATAAAGTAGTTGAAAAAAATGACAAAGTCTGGGCAACGGGTAAAAAGCCAGCACAAATTTCAGCACAAGACTCCCAATTGGGATTCGAACTAACAAACAAATTCAAAAAATAAAAATAAAAAAGCCCGCCATACCAGCGTAGCTGCCCCGACCCCCTAGCAGGGAAAAAGAAAATCAAAGCAAACCACCACCACCACCACCACCACCACCAACTACAACAACAACAACATCTCAAACTGCACAAGGGTCTTGCGAATAAAGTAGACGATCTCGCGTCACCTGATTGTGGAACAATATGCTTTTTGAGCCTAAAACTCCAGCTGAATGCTTTTCAAAGGCTATCACTGCCCGCCGGTAGCACAGAAAACTGTTTGAAATTTTAAAAAGAAATCCGGGTTGAAGCTGGTAATTTCTGATACCCATTGAGTCTCACGTCGATACCTTTCCTTTTCAGCATACCGATATTGTCGGCACTATATCCGTGCCGTTAATCATAGCCTGAAGTCGTTTAGTTCCACCGCGCTAGGTACCTGAGTGACAGTCGCGGGTGATTATGGTCCACTTAAAATGCTTCAGCCGTCTTGCGCCGACCACATCGGATACTGAGGACCATTATCCGGTAATGATGACGGATTGAGAGCTGCTCCAGCACTGAAATCGAACCAATCTTCCGCTCACTCGAATCTGTGATGTCGCCCCGGCTAAACGACGTTGATGTCTGGAGTACAGGTGCTGAGCTGTTCCAACGTCATGGTTGCTGTTGTTGTTGCTGTTTGTTGCCCGGACTGAATGACACTGACATCTGCAGGGCAGGTGCTGAACTGTTCCAAAGTCATTCTTGTTGTTGTTGCTGATGCTGTTTTCGTTCGTGTGTTTGTTGTCCTGACTGAATGACAGTGACGTCTGCAGTACACGTGTTGAGCTGTCCAGACGTCATTGTTGCTGTCGTTGTTGCTGTTTGTTTGTTTGTTGTCCCGACTGAATGACACTGACGTCTACAGTACAGGTGTTGAACTGTTCCAACGCCATTGTTGTTGTTGATGTTGTTGCTGTTGTCGTTTGTTTGTTGTCCCGACTGAATGACACTGACGTCTGCAGTACAGGTGTTGAACTGTTCACTGTTGCTGTTGTCGTTTGTTTGTTGTCCCGACTGAATGACACTGACGTCTACAGTACAGGTGTTGAACTGTTCACTGTTGCTGTTGTTGTTTCTTGTTTCTTTGTTTGTTTGTTGTCCCGACTGAATGACACTGCTTCGAATCCCGGCTGGGGCCAAATATTTTTCTCGTTGTCCCGTCTTTGGTATCACCCGTACGTGGTGGAAAAGGACGTTAAACTCCCAAACACCCACCCCACCTTGCATGACACTGGCGTCTACAGTACAGGTGCTGAACTGTCGCGAAACGTCATTAAGCGCCTGCGGAGTGGGCCAAGGGGAATACTGCGATCAACTGCGTCGTGTGTGTGTGTGTGTGTGTGTGTGTGTGTGTGTGTGTGTGTGTGTGTGTGTGTGTGTGTGTGTGTGTGTGTGTGTGTGTGTGTGTGTGTGTGTGTGTGTGTGGAGAGAGAGAGAGAGAGAGAGAGAGAGAGAGAGAGAGAGTTTTGTGATTTATGGGTATTACGTCATTTTTTTGTTTTTTTGTTCTAGAAAGAGTACCCCCCCCCCCCCCTTTTTTTTAAAAAAAGAGAAAACACCCATTATAACTCTTCATTGTGAGCATGGCGCAGGTGTCAAAAATGACTTCCGCATTTGAGAAGGAAGACTGACAATGTGACCCAGTGTTCTATTTTCGTCCCTGCTGCTTCCTTTATATTAGTTTACGCTGCGTTGTCACGCTTATTATTTAGCACACTGTAATACACACCCCGCTCATTCCTCATGTTTCATGGCTACCCTGTTGCGAACCTTGTCAGTTTTACGTTTTGGGTGTTGACCTGGGCCCGCATGTTCAAGCCGGTCGGGGTTAGGGAGTTTAGCCCCGAGTTAGAGTCTAACCTCGAACTAAACTAGCTCTACGGTTAAATTCTCTGTTGTTTTTTGTTTTAAATCAGGAAGCGGGTCCATTCCAGCAAGGTGCCTATGCCGTTATAGAAGGATTTTTGTCTTTCTTTCTGCGCTTCCTTTTCTATTTAATTTTGTTTTGGGGTTTCGTTTGTCCTAGTGTGGGTTAGGCTCGTAGCCGTGGGTTACATTAACCTCGAGTTCTACATACGGGCCCAGTTGTCAACAGTGCCTGTTTATTAAAATGACCCAGCCAAAAAAACAAACAAACAAACAAACAAAACAAACAAACAAACAAACAAACAAACAAACAAACAAACAAACAAACCCAAAAACAGTTTTCTAAGCCTCAAGAACGAAACACTTTTTCTGCATAGAACAAACTGACCCTGCGACTGCTCGAAATGAACGGTTTTAATTAAGTTTACATAAGCCCTAGCATTTGCGAAAAATGGCTGTTGGCATTTACAGTATTTTGCTAAAAACATGAGCGGGGGATGAGAGGAGGGGGGGGGGGGGTGAGGGGAGATGCGGGGGGGGGGGGGGGGGATGCTTGTCAGTGTGTGTGTGCGACTGCTCGAAAATGAACGGTTTAAATTAAGTTTTCATAAGCCGCAGCGTTTGCGAAAGAAAAAAAAATGACAGTTGATATTTGCTGTATTTTGCTAAAATGGGACAGGTTGAGAGGGGGAAGTTAGTGGAGGTGGGGGGAGGGGTCGATGGGGGAGGGGGGTGTTGTGGGGTGAAGGGGGTGCTGGCCAGTATGCGTGGGGGTGGTGGGAGTGGGGAGGAAGGGGAGGCGACCGGTGACGCTCTCAGCGCTGTCAGTTTCAGACCTTCCGAAGCGTCCTATGTACGTCAGATTCCGCCTTCAGAGACTTCTTATCTAATTCTCGTATCATGCAATTCACAGGGGGATCGAGACCGTAGCCACCTCCCACAGCAGCATCGCCAAGAAATGGAATCGTGTATTTCATCCGAATCGTTCTGTCATTCATCTAGATTGTTCTGTCATGCCTGGTTACCTCTACGACCCCCCCCCCAAAAAAAAATAAAATAAAAATAAAAATAAAAATAAAAAAAATTTAAAAAAATGTGCAGCAGTTTGTCTCAGTCGCCTATCATTTCCCAAGACTGTCTGCAAGGTTTCCACCGGGGGGGGGGGGGGGGGGTTCCGTTTTTTATTACGCTCGAGGGAATTTCACGTCAACTTGTAGATCGTGTTACGCCTGGTTATCTTTAGTCAACTGGCTTTCACGATGTCTGCATTCTAATTTCCCTCCCCAAGGAGTCTGGGCAGTTGTGTCGGTTTTATTTCACACAAAGTCTGCCTTGAACCAAACCAGCCCCAACCTCTAAGTACGCCCCCCCACCCCACCCCCGCACTACCCCCGCCACCAATCCCCCCACCCCTTTTCTTTATACTCGATAAATTCTTAATCTTTTCTTGCCCCACAGTGACAAAATAAAAAAAAATTCCCAGACACTTCAAAAGATTTGATATTTCAGAAACGCATCGGATTGTATGACTCAATAAACGATATCTCTAGCCCGGCGTAAAAATCGTGTTAAGCAAAGTGGAGGCCATTTCCTGTTGCTGAATCGACTGGATCTTAGAACGTCGAAGATGCTCCGTATACGGCCGAAACGGGCGTTCGACGGACATGCCTATCGCGCGACTGAGGAAAGCAGAAAAACACCGTATTCGATGTTTGTTTGGACTAAAAACACGCCGGTATGACATCAGCCAGGCTGTAACAACGACGTCGGAACTACAGGCGCGCGAAGCGAATCATTTGCCAGTCCCACAAAAGCCCACTAACTCTCTCTTGGGTGACTGAAAAAATGATGACATCAGCATTACGTATGCCTATGGTCTAATCGACCGTGGATAAAGTATTACTTGCACAGAGAGAGAGAGAGAGAGAGAGAGAGAGAGAGAGAGAGAGAGAGAGAGAGAGATGATGATGATGATGATGATGATGATGAAACGTTTTTTTTTAATTCAGGATAGAGCATTTAGGCATTGCTGCCTGTCTTACATGCTGTCCTGCTATTCTACATTAATGGGTATTGAAAAAAAGACACCATCAAAACAAGGGGGGAAAAGGAAAACAAGAGGAAAAAAGACAAACAAAAGTATTAAGAGAGAGAGAGAGAGAGAGAGAGAGATTTCATTTTATTTTATGTTCAAAAGATGAATTCAAAGGATTGCGGGCTACGCAGCCTTTGGGAATCTGCGCCTGTTAACATGAGAATGGGAAGAAAAGATTCAAAGACAAAAGAGACAAGCAGTTCAGAAACAGGCAAACCCAGAGCAATATAGATACACCGATAAAGCAGGATGAAGAGAGAGAGAGAGAGAGAGAGAGAGAGAACATCGATGCTTAGGCAAATTCGTTTTGCTACTGTTGAATCAGTTCAATCCGGTTTTCAAAATGAAAGCGCCCACTGCTTCCGGAAACGCTTTTGACCGTTCGACGGAACCCAATCATTTCTAAACAATCTCCAAGAAATATATTTAGAACAACAATAGCAGCAGCAGCAACAACAACAATGGATGCAGTCTACTTTCAGGACAGATTAATTGTTGTGTCGCAATGTTGTAGTGGTTCGCTACTAAAGGCCATGTCACACGAGCGCTTCACATGCGTAAGGACATTAAAGATCTAAGCTCCCAACGAAAAGCTTTCCGAAGTGTGAACACATTTTACAGAGTCTACCGTTCAAGCACAGTCAACTCTGTCACGGTTGCAGACTTTTCAGCGCTTCGGGGACCCTTATGAAACCAGAGCACGAGTTTGCCGTGACATTATTTGGTTTTTGGTCAGTGAGCGAGACACATCGCTACAGTGTCCAGCGCCGGGATGTTGAGTGCTGCACGATCTTTCTCGCTCAGTGTCAAAACGCAAACTGAGCTGTGAATCAGGCTGCCTTTGGGTTTTATTGGGGTTTCAGGGACGCTGAAAACTCTGCAACTGTGACAGAGTTGACTGTGCTTGCACGGTCGACTCTGTAATTTTTTTTATTTTTTTTTTCACATTTCGGAAAGCTTTTTGATGGGAGCTTAGATCTTTAGGGTGGTTATTGGGATAACCCTGTGTAGCGAGTGTGCTTGTTTATAATGATTTTTGTTGTCATGAAAAAGCGAGATTTGCGTGATATTTGTAGGCCAAAGTGCATGCCAGGGGGCCGCAACAAGAGGCAAGCTGCCAGTGAACCTGCGACTTTTTTTCGCGAGAAAGTGGTAAAAGCGAAAGTAGACTAGCCTTACTCATGTGAGGCTTCAGCGGAAAGGCGACATTTAAATTTGTTAGTCTCCTGTCAGGTGCGTGCCCTTAAAGCGTTCGAAAGCGTTCAATGCGCTTTTTGCTCACGCATACACACAACATTCACACACACACACACACACACACACACACACACACACACACACACACACACACACACACACATTTATACACATCAATACAGGCGGCGGAGTTTAAACTGAAAGATCAAAAGCTAGTTTGAAAAGATGTGTTTTGAGTTCTGCTTTAAACTGAAGGAGGGAAGGGATGTTTCTCAGAGAAGATGGCAAGGAGTTCCAAACGTGGGGGGGCACTATAACAGAAAGAACGTCGGCCAAATGTTTTGAGGCTGAGCCGGGGGACCTTAAAGTAGCTTTTCTGAGGATGAGCGGAGAGTACGGCATGTTTCGTACGTGGTGAGCTTATCAGAAAGGTACGTACCTATCACAAAACATTATCGATTAAAACTAGTCGTAAGAAGCATATCGCTCCACATGGCGCGTCGTATCTCATTAAAATCACTGAAGCATAGCACTTGTTTACGCTAGCGTTTTAAAGGTTACCTTAACCTCAAAGTGTATCACGAACAAACAGACCTTAGTTTACGCACACACAGTTTCGCAATGAATGCATAATACTGTAATCACTCACTCAAAAGTGCATCAGCTGTGATTGTAAGGAAAGCAAGCTGTCTCTGTTTTCTCTTTGATGAAGCAGCTGATGCAGTTCCTACAGCCCCAAAATGAAGCCTTTGAAGGAACCGACTACAAGCGCAACAGCTGTTGTTGATTTATCTTCCTTAGCAATGAATTTTTTTCTCTCGGTAGTATTGTTCCCATGTGCTAATGAGGTCGGTCTCAAACGGTTGTGATGAAAAGGCAAGAAGGCAGGACATAAATCTTGCGAGTCATAGAAGTGATAAAATCGACAGCCTACTTTCTGGACGGTTTTCGTTGTCAACGCATGCACGCACACACAAGCAACGACATACACGCACACACAACCAAGCAAGCACGCAAACAGGGACATACGCGTAGCACACGCACACACACACACACACACACACACACACACACACACACACACACACACACACACACACACACACACGGCGTGCGGGGTTGGGGGGGGGGAGACAAATTCTCAACATGATCGGCAAGAGCGTCAAACACAAGAGAAACTACTGATTCTCTCATGGTAAAACACCACTCAGACCAATCCACTCAGAAAGCGGAGCCAGTCACACGCCCTCAAGGTTAGGGCAAGGTGGGAATGAAGTATGCCCGTACGGTCAATTAGTTTAGAATTTCCTGATGGAGATCTCGTGTGTAAAAACCTCACGCCCGGTCAAACATTTCACCTCATAATGCTGTCAAACACCCAGGTTACAGCTTTGAGAGTTCGGAATTACGAATTCTTGCGACAGTCCTGTACCCTGATAATAGGCGCGTCTGCTGTAGAATCCTAATGGCTTGACCACGGGGTCTAATCAATATGGTGGACAGTGTTTCCGGTGTTGCAACGATTCAAACGAAGAGAGAGAGAGAGAGAGAGAGAGAGAGAGAGAGAGAGAGAGAGAGAGAGAATAATCTTTATTTTCCAACGGTAAAAGTTTTGGCAGAAATAACATGTTCCAACTTGCCGTAGTTAAACTACGAGCGAGCGAGCGAGCGAGAGAGAGAGAGAGAGAGAGAGAGAGAGACAGGCAGACAGACAGAGTGTGTGTGTGTGTGTGTGTGTGTGTGTGTGTGTGTGTGTGTGTGTGTGTGTGTGTGTGTAGCAATAGTAGTAGCAGTTGTAGCAGTAGAATGTAGCAAGGACAAGATAGAAGAAAGGACGCTGGACCTAATCTGTCATCCTTGAAAAATAAAGTGTCATTGCCACTGTCATTGTACAGCATGTGCGCATACTCGCTCACATCTAAAACACTTCTTTACTTCTCAACAATCGTCCTCTATGAAAAGAAGAAAAAAAGAAAAAAGAAAACACTTTGAATGAGAATAGCACCCTAAACACACGCCATATAGACTGACCCCCGTTAGGTTAGAGCCGTGAGAGTCCGACCCGGCGAAATCTAGGGACACTCAAGCCTGATGATAGGCGTGTCTGGCCCGGAGTTCTAATAGAAGCAATAGTAGTAATAGCTTCACAGGCCGGCGCGCCAATTCTGTCGCGTCAGTAGCTTGAGCAGGTGACTGTGTGCTGTGCCCTTCAGTTGGTGCCGTCTGTGACATGGGGAGTCCCGTCAAGTGTTTGTCTTGTTAGTCCGGCGGGCGAGTCTTGTTTGCGGTCTGTATGATCGGACAGGTTATTATCGGACAGTTCGATCTCAAATGAAACGCGCCGTCAGAGAGAGAGACAGACAGACAGATAGACAGACAGACAGACAGACAGAGCAAGGGAGACAGACAGACCGAGAGAGAGAGAGAGAGAGAGAGGGTGGGTGGGTGTAAGGGGGTTTAACGTCCTTTTCCACCACATGAGAGAGAGAGAGAGAGAGATAGAGAGAGAGAGACTGCCTACCAGACTGAGTATTTTCCAAGAAAGAAGTTACAGGCGCGCAGGCCCAAATTTCAAATCTGTCCTTGCTACAGAGAGAGAGAGAGAGAGAGAGAGAGAGAGACAGACAGACAGACAGACAGACAGACAGACAGAGGGGAGGGAGAGATCGATCGAGAGAAACTGTTTGCGCGCGAGAATCCGACACTAAAAAAGCCACTTTCCTAGTCTGTAGGGTGGTATTGACAATCCAATCTGTTGAAGTGCATCACAGAGGAGCGAACAATAATGTCCTGCTAAAACACAGACAGCAAGATAAAAACAAAGGAATCTTTTCGTTAGAAGCACAAAAAATTCCTGAGAAGGTTGGATGAAAACAGGCGGAAAAGTGGTCGGTGGTCTAGTGGTTAAGAGACTTGTCACCAATGCGAGAGGTCAGAGGTTCGAGTCCCATTCGGGGCGAAGAATGTTTCCTTCTCGTACGTGGCACCGTTCATTCAGGCCGATCGTCGGGGGTTCTCTCCGGGTACTCCGGCTTCCTCCCCCTCTGCTTTGGAAATGTTCAGCCCACCAAATTTGAAAAAAATAAATGCAATTCTAAATTCCGAAATTTAAATAGCTGAGCTGACCCTTCGCACCACGTGATTGTAATGTGTTTATGTCCAGTATGTGAGAGAATGCGTGTGATTCACGTGAGCGTGCGTGTTGGGTTCAGATCGCGGCGCTTTGAGCCGATTCATAAAATTGGGAAAAGCGCCTATACAATATTATTATTATTATTATTATTAAAAGAAGAAATAAACCAGACCCAAAATGTTCTTTCTCTCATTATTAATTCCCTTGGGAAATTACGATTACGAAAACCAATATTCGTTCTATTGTCACTTGCGAGCGAGGGTGGGTGGGTGTTTGAGAGTTTAACGTCCATTATCATCCATAGCGGCCTCTTTTTCTTTGATCTCTCCTGTGGAATAAGTGTCCGTATTGTACTAGTTCTTGAGAAATCATGTGACACAGAGCACGACATCACATCACATGACAATCAGGCATGATTCCCTGCAAAAAGGTTCTTTCTTTCAGACAGAAAGAACAGAGATACAGCCTTTTTGGAAAAAAAACACAAAAAAAAATCGTCATCGATGAGCAAGCACATGTATTACTACTCTTCGGGGAGAACTCGCTCCCTATGTCAACACCATCGACGACGAAACATTTTGAATCGGCCTATCGGTGTTTCCGACTTCATAAACTCGTTGTTCGAGTACAAAACAACAGTAGCCTGTACCTAGCAAGCACTCCTTACTCAAATTTCGGACAGTTCTAACCAACACTTACCAAAAGTCGTTCTCAAAAAGTTCAGTCGAAGCTGGCGTCTCACCGACAAGAGAGAATGGCAGCGGATTCGTGGTCTAGATAGATCTCCGATTGAACAGAAGCTTCTTGAATCGTTTGAATCATACATGCAGTTATAAAATGTAGCTGCTGGGGGAAGGACACTTTAATCGGTGTACATGTACTACAAATATTAGAATAAACACTCACAGAGCCTCATATTTCGTGAAGAATCGCGACAGGAAGACTCCCGCTCGAACAGGCCCCAATCGTGCACAGCGTGAACAGACTGAGCTGTGCATGATCGGTTTCGCATTCACATCGCAACTGAATTTACATTTCCTTGAAAGCGTTAGCATGTTTGTTTGTGTCTTTAGTGGAAGTTTAAAACTTGTGTTTTTGTTTGGATTTGAGTTCATGAGTGAATTGACACCGTCTTGCCAGCATAAAAAGGCGCACTTTATTCTGTCGGCGTCGTGCTCTGCCGACCTACAAACTCCGGTTCGTCTGCTATGTGTAGCGGCTGTCGACTGTCGGCTTGTACTCGGATAAACGTTCAAAATACTCGTCGGTATCCCACAGCATGATGGGGAATAACTGCTCAATTCCACCGCGTACGGGTGGTATCAAAGACGGGGCAACGAGAAAAAGGCCAGCACAGAATTAATATTTGGCCCCGGCCTGGATTCGAACTCACGACCCGAGCATTGAAAGTCCAAAGCTCAACCATTCGGCTGTCCCGGCTCCCCACTTGCGAGCGAGGAAATGCTAGCAAAAGACACATGTTTCTTTCTAAGTTCCACTTTTCTAAACGTAGTTTTTAATGTCATTTCACCGAGTCTTGCCTCCCTCCAAACGTGCTTGAAAACTTCCACTTACATCCACTTACATGACACGCACATACAACATGGGGAAAACCACTACATAACTCGACCGATTTCTGAAAATGCAATCCACTTTGCCTTCTCTGCCAACTTTGGAATTGAATATGAAAACAACAACAACATCAAAAAGAAAAAAAGAAAAGAAAAAAAACAACGAAAAAATAAAAAAAACCCGCAGAAATTTAAGACAACGTTGAAGCCATCGTCCCTAAAAAGGATAACACAAACGAAATTAAAAAAGGGCAAAATTGAATCCAGCTGCAAGTATGGCGGATTGACCAACTTAGAAACCCCGAGACCAGCTTTGAATTATTCATTGCGTCTTCGGCGTGATAAAAACAAAGGATCTTGGAGGCTAAAAACTAATGCCAATCCAATGATGGTCTGGAGGTAGGGTATCTCAACATTTTCCACAAACTGTTTTCGCAATGAGAAAACTGATTTGGCAGATCTCCTTCGTCTCAAGTGTAGGTGCTTCAAAACGGTTGAAACTAGACTTGACTTACAGCTGCAAAGAAACGTGCAGCGCACTAGCCAACACCTTAAATAACCAAGACCGGAGCGGTCGGTGTTCTAGTGGTTAAGACTTAGTCACCAATGCGATAGGTCAGGTTCGAGTCCCACTCGGGGCGAAGAATGTGTCTTATTCGTATGTGGCACCGTTCATTCGGGCCGATCGTCCGGGGTTCTCTCCGGGCAGTCCGGCTTCCTCCACCTCTGCTTTGGAAATGCTCAGCCCACAAAATTCAAAAATAAATGCAATTCTGAGATTCCGAAACTTAAATTGCTAAGCTGGCCCTTCGCACCACGTGATTGTAATGTGTTCAAGTCCAGTGTGTAAGAGAATGCGTGTGGTTCACGTGAGCGTGCGTGTTGGGTTTAGCTCGCGGCGCTTTGAGCCAAATATTTGGGATAAAGCGCCTATATTAATGCGCTTATTATTATTATTATTGATCGGGTGGTAGATGTCTACAGAGCGGGCATAGTTAGCCAATCGGCAATGCATTGCTCATTTGCGCTGTATTGTGTGTATGTGTACGTGCATATATATGTATATATGAACTTGATTCTGCCACAGAGGGCAATGTTGTATGTACGTTCTCTTTTCCTCCCATGCCATTCAATCCGTGACAACTCCTTTAAGCTGCAACAAAGCGCATCAGGAAGTTGACAGTACTGGTCAGAAATCGTCGGACAACGTCCTTTTTCCCTTCAAAAAAAAAACAACAACAAAAAAACTCAATGCTCGGGTCGTGAGTTCGAATCTCGGCTGGGGCCAAATATTTGTGATGGCCTTTTTCTCGTGCCCCGTCTTTGATATACGCGGTGGAAAAGGGCGTTAAACTCCCAAACAACCCAGCCACCCACCCACCCTCTACCGTGCTAACGTGAACAACAACGGCCCGGAGCTCTCATATTCAACGCGTGCCTGCACGACTGCAGCAGACCGGCACCCTTCGCCTGGCGTGTATAGTTTCAGCGGCTTGTGTGGGCGGTGGTTGTGACTGGCTAAGTGGAACGATGTTCAACATCACCAAAACAGGTCTCGGAATGTGAGCCTGCTCATGTTGCAAGACAGGCCTTTAATTAAAGCTCCAGAACAAGATCCTGCTGAGTGTAACAATTTTTTATTTTTTTTTTTTTTTTTACGCAGGAGGACCGCCTGGGACAGAACAACCCCGAAGCTTCCCGTAGAACAGTGAATTATACACGAAAGGACATGCTCTGTGATACGAACAATCATTTTATGAGAGACATCTGCGAATGTCTGTTTGCATTAAATGAGCATGAAAGTCAACGTTGGTGCCCTTTCCACATTTCTGTCGCGTACAAGATTGTGAAAATAAACTTGCACTAGAGCTTCCTGTAGAAGTGTAAATTATACACGAAAGAACATGCTCTGAGATGCACATGAACAATAGTAGAGGCAATTTTGCCTGCGAATGTCTGTTTGCATCAAATACGCGTGAAAGACAATGCCAGTGTCAAAGTTCTTTTAACTTTGATGCCAGGAGCAAGCCTTCCATTGAAACTCGCCTGGCAGAAAGGTCTCCAACTCACTCACGTGACCTTCGTGTTCCAAGTATGAGAACAATGAGCAGTGGTCGTGTGCGCACCGAGGACTGCTCCCTCTAGAACACTCTTCAAAAAAAAAAAAAAAAAAAAAACCACATGAGGCATATACTGATATAGATCCGATCCCCATCTTTAGAACTGCAGTCAAAATACACTTGTTCTCAGCCCAGCAGCAGTAATGAGGCATTAACAGAACTCTGTGTGTGTGTGTGTGTGTGTGTGTGTGTGCGTGCGTGCGTGCGTGCGTGCGTGCGCGCGCGCGCGCGCCACAATTGATGTGTCTTTTGTTCTCTCTGGTATTATTTTCATGCCATTTCATTTCATTTTATTTTTCTTAACTTTGTAAGCGCTTAGAGCTCGCTGATTATAAGCGCTATATAAATATCCATGATTATTATTATGATTATTATTATTATCAGTATTATTACTAGTATTATTGTTATCAAAGACTTTTGCCATTGTTGACTCCGATCAGCGCTAACGCTGGAAGGCAACAGCAGAATGTTATCACTAGTGTTGTTATGTGGAGATTATCTTCAGGCAGGGTAAGCCCCCTGGCATAACAACTATCAATCTTCAGTGACAGACACAAAATCCCCCAAGTCGGAGTGGAGTGTGGCTGTACTGGCCATGTCGAGGGGGGCATTTGCAAACGGTCACCCACGTCATTGTCTCATCAAAGGGGACGATCCTAGGACGGCCGTCACCAATGTCACGGCGATGAAGCGTGGGGTCGAGCCCAGGTCGAGCTTGCTGATATGTGATACCGGTTTTTCCTGGCTGCCGGGCTGCTCATCGGGGGTTTCTCTCCGGGTTATCCGGCTTTCCTCCCCCAGTAAAATTGTAAAATTGTTAAAAAAAAAGATAAAAAAAATAAGGATAGGTACTGGGTGGCGCTGCACCGCGGCGACGCGTTTTCGCCGGGGGAAGCAGCCCGAATATCCCGAGAGGGACAATGAAGTAGTAAAAAAAAATAAAAAGCGCAAAAAAACAACAACCAAAAACAAAACAGCATAAGTTTGGAAACAGGAAAGTTTGTGACAATCACAGAATTAGCAAGGAGGGAGAGGGGGTAAGCAGTGGCTCATTGGGTAGCTTCTACCGAGGGACAGGAGTCAAATTCAAGTGATTTTTTTTAAATAGTAGTAGACTGCATGAATGGCACCGCACCGCGACGACGAGCTTCCCTGGGGAAATCAGCCCAAATTTCACCAAAGGAACAATAAAATATAGAGTAAAACGTAACAGATGAATAGACTTACCGTGCGGGTCGCTCTGGTCGATATAAGCTGGGCAGTAGATGGATGCCGTCTGTCCTGCCGGAGTATCCCGGAAACACCCGAACCCGTCCCACGTGCGCGGACAGTATCTGGGAGAAGGTTGAGGTCCGCCAGTACCACCTCCATGTAGTGTTCCCATCTGAAACGTGGCCCCGTGGCCGTCGCTCTGATACCCCTCAGAGTCCGGGTCAGCTTGAAGCAAGCTTGCAGCAGACCCCGGGCTGAACCTCACGCCAACCTTTTCCTCCCGCGAGCTTCTCGATCGCGAGTGGTCTGTGCCCGGGTATGGCGTCATGAGCTGTTCCCGGCAGCACTCCTCCGCCGCCTTGCAGCACCTCGTCCAGCGGTCACACTCCGCGCTGCGCAGAGTCGAGCAGACGACACTCATCGCATCCGGGTCGTCTACGTCAGGGGAGACCACCAGCCCGCCCAACCGAGGCACGACCGGAAGTCCCACGAGCTGGTGGCCGTCCGGCATATTGGATGTGAAGGCCGGGTTGGACTCGTGAAACAGGTAAGAGTAACACATGGAACAACTCCACAGTCGGAAAAACGTGGCGTTGAATGCGCCCATACGGTCTCTGCACAAGAGCTCCATGATCCTTCCGATTTACAAATTGCAAATTTTTGGTAAAGTTAGCAAGCACTCGACAGTTATGTCTCCTACTTTGGGAGAGTATAGTCATTAACTAGCGAGCTCCAGAGACGTAAGAACGCAGCGTTAAAGGCGGCAACACGTCTCAAAACAACAGCTCCGTGATTCTGGCATTGTACGCACAGATTCAGTCCTTGCAAAACTTGACACAGTCAACAAGCACTCAAAGGTGTACGGTTCTGACTTCCAGGAAAGTGTCGTCACTAATTAGCAGTTCACAGATTGAAGAACGTGGCGTTACGTTGGTCAAGATCCAGCTGAATGATCTTAGTGATTTGCACGAACAGATTTCTTTGCGAATGTTGTTACAGTTAACAAGCACTCGAAGGTGTACGGTTCTGACTTCCAGGAAAGTGTCGTCACTAACTAGCAGTTCACAGATTGAAGAAAGTGTCGTCACTAACTAGCAGTTCACAGATTGAAGAAAGTGTCGTCACTAACTAGCAGTTCACAGATTGAAGAAAGTGTCGTCACTAACTAGCAGTTCACAGATTGAAGAACGTGTCGTCACTAACTAGCAGTTCGCAGATTGAAGAACGTGTCGTCACTAACTAGCAGTTCACAGATTGAAGAACGTGTCGTCACTAACTAGCAGTTCACAGATTGAAGAACGTGTCGTCTCTAACTAGCAGTTCACAGATTGAAGAACGTGTCGTCACTAACTAGCAGTTCACAGATTGAAGAAAGTGTCGTCACTAACTAGCAGTTCACAGATTGAAGAACGTGTCGTCACTAACTAGCAGTTCACAGACTGAAGAACGTGGTGTTACCTTGGTCAACATCCAGCTCAATGATCTTAGAGATTTGCACGAACATATTTCTTTGCGAATGTTGCTACAGTTAACAAGCACTCGAAGGTGTGTGCTTTCCAGTTCGTGAGAGCACTGCTACTGCTGAACTTCGCGCTACTGTGCTTTCACCTTCTGGTATTTTTGGCATGAAGGTAAAATATCTCTCCGCATCAAGCCAAACTGTTTGTGTTAAGAGTGACAGTAAACGCCACACAACAAACTTTGAACTTTCAGTGTGGCAGATTACGTTGTTCCCGGTGAAGTGTTTCTACAGTAAACGTCGCTTTCATCGTCTCCCTATCTAATGCAATCAGTCATCTGTGTCGGCCGGAAGGTCGATTCATGAACCGAACCAACACTGCAAAAGACTTCTATCCTTCAGTCTGCAGATGTTGCTTCACGACTGCTTCGTTCATAAAAAAATGAAAGAAGAATTTCACGAATACACCAACCTACTTTTTAACTTTTTTTTTTTTTTCCTATCTCAGCATTCAGCAATTCTTGCGAAGGTTTTAAATGAAAGGCGATGGCAGAAACCCCACAGTATTTTAGACAAGACACAACTGATAGAAACACCGCAAAAACAGCAGTTGTTTTTATTTTTGAACCATGCAGCACACACAAGACACATCTAAATGTCGGCCGTTTGGCAGAGATCGTTTTCGTTTAATCCACTTTACCGGATCCACATGTCAAAGGCATGCGGGTGGAATATCTGTCCATGTTTACATCGCGGGGAGTCGTCCCACGGTTGAGCTCACATCTCCTTGCTTTCCGTTTTGTGGGCACTGTCCGCACTGGAGAGAAGGCAGAAAAGATTGATGTGATAAAGAAACTCACAGCTGGGTTTTTGTTGAGCTTGGTGGCTCACCCCTGTCGGTTTCCTCCGCTTGTTCTGGGCACAGGTCTTTAAGATAGCAACACTCTGAAGCTGATTATGTCACTGATCTGCAGTCCCAGTAAATTTGTCCGTCATCCTTTCAGCATCCAGACCACAAAGATGTCCTGCGTCAGCAACAAGCCGCGAGGATACAACTGAAGTTTCCTTTGTCGAAAAGATGTCTTGGAGACCGCTTGCACTTTTGCAATCCAGCCAGCAGTAGGGCGTCAGGCGTTACAAGAAGAGTCAGTTCTTGTTGTGAAAGGAATCTGGTGTGGATTGTCTTGATTTCTTCAGCGACTACCGAATTCCTCGAACAGAACTGATGACAACGATTTTGCTTTTTCTTTTTTCGGCAGATTTATGACCATCCAAAAGTCGTATCTGCACAGTTCTCACAATTGTAAGAAACTCATCAAAAACATTCCAGGAAGTTTGTAACGAAATAGCAAAACTCTTGTTTCCTCACAAAAAAGCTTTCAACAAACTCTTCCACAAACACAGTAATAATAATCCCCTACGCTCCTCTGCCCTTTAATTAGAGGAGACTCCCGATGTTATAGCAAAGAATGCTATAGAGATGTCCAAACAGTTCTTCCCTTGACTTACGAGAGCCTGGTGTTTTATAATGCTACGCTAGGCAGCTGGGTTATTGCTCCACAAAGTTCACGACCCCACTGATTGTCCGTACTATCTGTTTTACCGCCGCTTGCGTAAGCAGTGTGAAACATCATTTGTCGGCCGCAGCGGGACACAGAACTCTGCAGGCTGGCTGCTTTCTGTCTTGGCTAGCCTTGTTTTCCTCTACGTTCCAGTCGGCGCAAGACCTATTCACGTGGTACACACGCCGTTCAACCTAGCCAAGCGATTGGCGGAATTCAAAGGCAGTTTTTGTCTCTTTTCAGTGGGATTTCCTGTAACATTTGTATATTTGGCTAAGCTGCATGAATGATTTTCTGTCCTATTAAAAGCAAACTACCACAATAGTATTCTGTTGGTAAAGTTGAAAGTACAGCATATACTGGGTCAAAACATTGTTTTAGCCGTGCCTATGCAAATAGGCCTGTGGCCTACGCATAAATTTACGGTCTGAGAATCGAGCTTTATCTGGCCTAGATGCTGACAGGCCAGGGCCAGGGAATTCAGGCTAACAGAACATTGCCTCGTGGGTCTTCCTCCTGCAGCTGGTAATTCCGGATTTTTTTATGTTGTTTCTTTGTGGTGCTCGCACGTATCTTTCGCTGGGGCCTAATTGCAGAGCGAAGAACTGCGAAGCAATCTGCAAAAAAGAGAGACAAAACATAAAGCGAGGTGTCATCAAAACGATGATTACGCAGCGTATGAGTTTGCAGGTGTTTTTCGGCAAGAAATTTGCTCACCTAGCAGTTCTCTGACTGCCCCGGTGAAATGTCAAGCTATAAGCAGAATGAGAAACTAGATAAAAATGAACAGCTCGTATTGTTTTGTCGTTCTTGGCTGATTTAAAAGATGAACGAGCGGTGCAGTTACTTCACCTGTCAAATGCCAAACTTGTAATATAGCATAATTAGCTGGGCTAAGAACTCATTTTGATCTGTTTTATACTGTCTAACATCGTACCAGTTAGACATGCATAGTTTTAGCTTCTCGCATTCTGGCACTGAGCCAACAGAGGGCTTAAAGATCTAATCTTCCCAAAAAAAAGCTTTCCGAAGTGTGAGCACAGTCAACTCTGTCACAGCTGCAGAGTTTTCAGCGTCCCTGAAACCCCAATAAACGCCAAGGGCAGCCTGATTTCAGGACTCAGTTTGCGTTTTGACACTGAGCGAGAAAGATCGTGCAGTACTCAACATCCGCTAGACACTGTAGCGATGTGTCTCGCTCACTGACCAAAAGCCAAATAATGTCACGGCAAACTCGTGCTCTGGTTTTATAAGGGTCCCCGAAGCGCTGAAAACTCTGCAACTGTGACAGAGTTGACTGTGCTTGCACGGTCGAATCTGTAAAAAAAATTTCACACTTCGGAAAGCTTTTTGTTGGGAGCTTAGATCTTTAACGCAAAGCGAAAAGCAAGGAGTCTGCTAGAGTGTTGCGATGATTAGCTGACTGGAAGAACTTCGGGCCGTTTGAAGTCTTGTTGGCATAGCCAGCGGTCATCAGTGTATTGCAATCAGAGCTCTCCTTACCATCAAAATAGTGTGCCACAAAAAAAATCCCACGCCCATTTTTCGAAGAAGAGTAGGCTGTGGCCAGTGGCGTGGACAACAGAAATAATTTTTGCACGCACCAGAGTGAACGAACGAACGAACTTTATTTTGCAACGGAAAAGATTCGGCCATACATTGGTCACTTTTTAATCTGCCGTTGCTATACAAAAAAGGCACTGACTACAAAATCACACACACACACACACACACACACACACACACACACACACACACACACACACACACACACACACACACACATATCATATATAGCATACATTTTTGCATACCCTGTCTAGAGGGTATAAAATGACGTATTAGAAGCCCATAAATATATGTCATGAGTAATGGCCCTCGACGAATAGGTGGAAGTAATCAAGCAATGCATATTGATGACCGATAACCTCCGGTCACTCTAAACAATATACAGTACAACAATATTGTGAATATCGGGGTGAAGGTTTGCACAGAAAGTAGCGCTTAGCGGCAGCAGGCTTTCACTGCATTCAAATTCTACGATTGTCGTTTCACTACTGTAGCCCTGAGTGTGGTCGCTGCGTCATCGAGTACGCTTTTGTTGGCTCAGTGCCACCATTACAGACACTCTCATTGTCTACATGTCTAAGAGGTGTCTAAGTGGTGTGTTG
>JACVVK020000085.1:535000-545000 GCA_018292915.2 Batillaria attramentaria
GGGTTTCTGTTGAACACAGGGAGTAATCAAAACAGCGGGGGAGTTTCTAGGGTGGTACTGATTCAACAGTGACATACATAAGTAACGGTCGGCCACTGCCACGGGCCATCTGAAACAGTGTGCGTTGTGAATACACTTTCAGAAAATCTTATGTGTGTCTCTGGATTCAGTCAAAAGTTTTGACAACTTCTCGGGTAAAGCCGCATGTTTGAAATATGTGAGTGTGCACCGGCACCCGTAGTGTAGTGGTTAGCACTTCGGACAATGGATCGGGAGACCAAGATTCGAATCCCAGCCGAGGCAAGGGGTATTAGGTCGATTCCTACCCAGAGCAGGCCCAATGGGGAGGCTGTTAACTACTCAGCCGAGACTCACCCTTTTTGCGGGTGCGACTTTGAGGGTGCTTCCTCTGTTATTATGCATTTCATGATGTGGATGATTACACGGCCGGCAACCGCAGGTGCCGTAGTTCCCGTACCTGGTTGACACCGGGATATTTATGACAGGATGCGTGCAATGCGGTCCTCTATCGCAGTCTCGAACAACATGGACCGCCATCATACCATCATCCTCATTCTCATCTCCATACTTGAAAAAAAAAAATGGCCCCAGCTGAGTAGCACCGGAAACACTCCTTTATTATCCCTTTCGGGAAATTCGGGCTGCGTCGTCGCGGTGCAGCGCCACCCAATACCTATCCTATGTTTTATACAATTTTGCTGGGGGAGGAAAGCCGGATAACCCGGAGAGAAACCCCCGATGAGCAGCTCGGCAGCCAGGAAAATCCGGCATCACATATCACAAGCTCGAGACACATCGCTACAGTGTCTAGCGGATGTTGAGTGCTGCACGATCTTTCTCGCTCAGTGTCAAAACGCAAACTGAGCTGTGAAATCAGGCTGCCCTTGGCTTTTATTGGGGTTGGGGTTTCAGGACGCTGAAAACTCTGCGGCTGTGACAGAGTTGACTGTGCTTGCATTTTTTTTTTCACACTTCGGAAAGCTTTTTGTTGGGAGCTTAGATCGTTCAGCAACGCTGGGCCCGGTTATTACTTGGATGGGTGACCGTCTGGGTATAGCCCGGGTGCTGCTGGCCCCGGTCCGGGCAGGAATTTGGTGTGAGATTTCTCCTCACATAACCAAGTCAAAATCATGTGCAGACTCGCTTTCGGTGCCTGTTTCGGTCCGTGTACACACGCATGCGCGTACCATCAAAGTGCGCACGATCAAGATCCCAATTCCATCATTCGAAAAAGAGTAGGCCGAAATGGCCGGTGGGTTGGAAACGCAAACACACGCATGCAGGAAAAAAAAAAAAGGGGGGGGGGAGTGGCGCCGGTTCATGGCGACGCGCTTCCGCCGGGGGAAGCAGCCCGCATTTCCCCTACTACGGTAGTGGAACGAAGAAGAATTCCAATCCAATCCAATCCAATCCAATCCAATCCAACTTGTCAAAACTTTTGAATCGAATTAGCATAGGAAAAACTCCCCGCCATATTGAATGCCACTCGTGTTGAAGTCTTCAGGTGTAAGGTGTGCAAACTGATACATCAGACTTACGGCTTCACCTACGACGAACTGGTGAAAAAAAATTTTTTGAATCGAATTAACATACGAATAACTCCCCGCAATATTGAATGCCACCCCGCGCGTTGAAATCAGATAGGTTGAGGTTGAGAACGCATCTGCCGGCAGTGGCTATGCGCTTCGCTCACGAATGTAACCTTTGCACGTAATGCGGACCGAGGCTATTGCCGAAAGTCACGTCATCAGATAGCAGGGGCTGTCAAGATCATGTGCTCTTAATCTGAGACGATGGCGAGTTCCTGCATGGTGCTGACAATTTGCTGCCGAGCTTGCTATGCTGATTGGCGGACACGCTGGGTACGTGTGAGAGTTGCATGAAGGCGTAGGAGGAGAGAAGACAGGAGTGAGTGGCAGGTGGGGTGTTGGGGTGGGGTGGGGGGTGGGAGGGTGTAGGATTGGGGGTGGGGGGGGGGGGGTGAAGTTTAGCGACTTTGGTTCACGGCGCGCCACAGGAGGTGATTATAAAGACGGGGTAATCGGAAAAAGCGCTGTCGGGCTCCAAACCCTCAACCTCCCAATCTTGAATCCGTCGCTCAACCGGTTGAGCCACTCGACTCCCACGGGGGTCGGGTAGGGGGAGGGTTGCGGGGGTGGGGGGTTGGGGTGTTAGCGATGGTAATATTCTATTTTCCCACTTTTGTTTCCGTAACTTACAAACACAGAGTGTTTTGCGGGCTTTTGTGCGACCATTATGCAGACAATAACACGGATTGAAGTGGTGGTTCTGGGTTGTTGTTGTTGTTGATCTTGTTTTTGTTGTTGGTGGTGGCGTTTTGGTTGTTGTTGTTGTTGTTAGTCAGTGATTATGATGATTACGATTACGACGACGACGATGATGATGACGATTGTGTATTGTGTAGTTGTTAGTGATGATGATGATGATGATGATGATGATGGTGGCGATTACTTGCAAAACGTATCAGACTACCAAACAGGGTATCATCCTTTTTCTCATACTAAGGCACAGCGAAACAAAACAAAAAACAACAACAAGAACACCCCAGTCCTTTCTCCACACTCCATCATCTTCAGAAACCCTGCCAACCAGCACTTACTTCCCCTCCACACAGCCGCGGTGGCACAAAGGGTTTGGGCAAGCTTCCCAAGTCAAGTCAAGTTTAGTTTATTTCAAACCGTCTAAGGGCATGGACAAACAATATGGAAACATACGTATAAGCAGCAATGCCAACTTTGGCAGTAGGTAGAATACACTCAATGACACATGCACGCACAGCTGTTGAAATATGCACAAAGTGTAGACACAATGGTTGCATTTCATTGTGTTATGACTTTAGTCGGGTACATTACATACCTACATACTTGACATACATCTCTCTCTCTCTCTCTCTCAAGTTGAGACTGGCCTAGGACTTAGGCCCTTGGCTCCACGTGGAGCATAGGCCATCGACAACCCTTCGCCATCGCACTCTGTTCTGGGCTAGTCTTGCCACTCCAGTCCAGTTGGTCCCCTGCTTACATAGCTCTGCCTCAGTGTCCCGCCTCCAGCTGTTGCGAGGCCGGCCTCTCTTCCTTTTCCCCTGCGGGTTCCATGTCAGGGCTTGGCGTGTGGTGCTGGATGCTGGCTTCCTGAGGGTGTGTCCAATCCAGCCCCACTTCCTCCGCAGGATCTGCTTGGCCACTGGTTCCTGCCCCGCTCGCTCCCACAGCTCTTCATTCCGGATCTTCTCTGGCCATCGGATGTTGAAGATGCGCCTCAGACAGGTGTTGAGAAATGTCTGGATCTTCTGCTGCATCGTCTTCGTTGTCCTCCATGTTTCGCATCCGTAGAGCAGAACTGACTTCACGTTGGAGTTGAAGATGCGAAGTTTGGTTCTTATGCTGACAACTTTGGATGCCCAGACGTTCTTCAGCATGACCATTGCTGCCCTTGCCTTGCCGATTCTGGCTGTGACGTCTCGGTCTGTGCCTCCCTGTCCATCAACCACACTCCCCAGGTAGACAAAAGACTCCACCTCCCTGATGGGCTCTCCACCGACTGTGACTGGTGTGTTGGCAGTGGTGTTGATCTTCATCAGCTCGGTTTTCTTCCTGTTGATCTTGAGCCCTGTTCCGGCTGATGTGGCTTCCAGGCACGTAGTCTTGTCCTGCATCTGGCTGTGGCTGTGAGACAGGAGCGCCAGGTCGTCCGCGAAGTCGAGGTCATCCAGCTGCGTCCAGAGTGTCCACTGTATCCCGTTTTTCCTGCCTGCTGTAGTGGTCTTCATGATCCAGTCGATGACCAGGAGGAAGAGAAACGGGGACAACAGGCATCCCTGGCGGACTCCGGTCTTCACCTCGAAGCTTTCTGACAACTGGCCGGCATGGGCAATCCTGCAGCTCATGTCTTGGTAGGTGCACTGGATCAGGGAGATGATCTTCCCGGGAACTCCATAGTGCCTTAGCAGCTTCCACAGCGCCTCTCTGTCTACACTGTCGAAGGCCTTCTCATAGTCTATGAAGTTGATGTAGAGGGGGGAGTTCCACTCCCGTGACTGCTCCACAATGATGCGTAGGCTGGCAATCTGGTCAGCGCAGGACCTGTTCCTGCGAAAGCCCGCCTGCTGGTCTCGGAGCATGGGGTCGACTGCCTCTCTCATCCTCTCCAGTAGAATTCTGTTGAGAACCTTGCCTGGCACTGACAGGAGCATGATCCCTCGGTAGTTGCTGCAGTCCCTGAGGTCCCCTTTCTTTGGCAGCTTGATGACGATCCCTTCTTTCCACTGGGCTGGCACCTCTTCCTTCTCCCAGATCTTGCTGAACAGGCTGTGCAGCATGTTGACGGCTGTCTCTGTGTCTGCTTTAATGGCTTCTGCTGGTATCTCGTCCGGCCCTGCAGCTTTCCCATTTCTCAGTGTCATGATGGCTTTCCTGATCTCCGCCTTAGAGGGCTTGTCGCAGTTGATGGGTAGTTCTGTCTCAGCTGGTGGGATGTCTGGTGGTGTTTCAGGGATGGGGCGATTTAACAGCTCCCTGAAGTGTTCTGCCCATCGCTTCAGCTGTTCCTCAGTTGTTGTCAGTGGGTGCCCGTTCTTGTCCTTCACTGGTTTGTCTGTCTGCTGAAATTTGCCCGCGAGCTTCTTGGTCACCTGGTACAGGTCTTTTAGATTCCCTTGTCGGGCTGCTTCCTCTGCTTGACGGGCCAGGTTGTCGATGTAGTCCCTCTTGTCCTTCCTGGTGCTCCTCTTCACTTCTCTGTCAGCTGCTGTGTATTCCTCTTGTGCCTTTGCCTTAGCTCTTCTTGTTCGGCTCGTGTTCAGTGCAGTTTTCTTCTCTTTCCTAACTTCCAGTTTCTGGATGGTATCAGCAGAGATCCATTCCTTATGTTGGGTCTTTCTCTTGCCAAGGACCTCTTCGCATGTGTCGTGCCAGAGTTTCTTGCTGTGTTCCCACTGTGTCTCGATGTCCATTTCACTGTCTTCTATCAGGTCTTGCAGTGGCTGGAACCTGTTGGAAAGGCTGATCCGGAATGCTGCTTGTGTGTCTGTGTTCCTGAGAAGTCCAACGTTGTACCTGGTCCGTGTGCTGTTGGCGTTGGTGTGCCTCTTAAGCCGAAGTCTCAATGCTGTTGCAAGAAGGTGGTGGTCTGATGATACATCGGCACCCCTCATCACGCGCACATCCCGCCACGATCTCCTGAACTTCCGGCTGATGCAGATGTGATCAATCTGGTTCTCCGTGACATGGTCCGGCGATCTCCATGTGGCCTTGTGGATGCGCTTGTGTGGGAAGATGCTGCCTCCTATCACTAGCTGGTTCAGGGCACAAAAGTCTGCAAAGCGCTCGCCATTTTCGTTCATCTGTCCCAGTCCGTGTGTTCCCATGGTGTCCTCATAGCCTGTGTTGTCTGATCCAATCTTGGCGTTGAAGTCTCCCATCAGTATGGTCATGTCCTTGGCTCCTCCTCTATCTATCACTGTCTGCAGTTGTTGGTAGAAGTCATCTTTTTTCTCCTCATCCGCATCATTGGTGGGAGCGTAGCACTGGATGATGTTCAGCTTGATGTCTTTTTTCTTGGTGATGAATTTGGCTGTGATGATGCGGGAGTTGACAGGTTCCCAGCCGATGAGTGCCCGCTGTGCCTCCGGTGCCAGCATCAGGGCCACGCCCTCAGTGTGGGGGGCTCCATCCTCTGTGTGTCCAGAGTACAGCAATTGCTCTCCCGATGAAAATCTCAGCTGTCCTGTCTGTAGCCACCTTGTCTCACTCAGTCCCAGTACTCCTATCTTGTAGTTCTTCATCTCTCTTGCTACTTGTATGGTCCTTCCTACTTCATACATTGTCCTGATGTTCCATGTGGCTACTCTCGTTGTTGTCCTGGGTGTTAGAAGGGGGGTCGGCCTTGCAGCTTCCTTTCGGCTTTCACTGCAATGCGTCATAGGTCTCCGGGATGGAGACCCTTCCTCGCCCAGGTGAATGTCTCGGTTTGTTGCTGTCGATGCTTCAGTAACTTAGTGTTTTTTTACAGGTAGGGCTGTTAACCCTACGCAAACCCGTTTAGCCTCATGGAGAGGTGGTCCACATTCGTCTGACCTCTACCCTTCGACCTGTCCAGCTTGGGTGACCCTGCCAGGAGCATGTGCTCCTGCTGGCATAGTTCTCTGGGTCATTGAGGTACACAAGCCACTACCCCACGACAAGGGTTGGACCATGTAGGGACTGGCCTAGGAGATCACCATCAAATATTAAAACGTCTTAAAACAGTTCCGTGTTTGCTGATTAAGGGTTTTTGTTTTCTCCAGCCGGATGCCCGAGTCTCTCTCTCTCTCTCTCTCTCTCTCTCTCTCTCTCTCTCTCTCTTTCTCTCAAGTTGAGACTGGCCTCGGAGATCACCATCAAACATTAGAACAGTTCCGTGTTTGCTAATAAAGGGTTTTTGCTTTCTCCAGCCGAATGCCCGACTCTCTCTCTGTCTCTCTCTGTCTCTGTCTCTTTCTCTCTCTCTCTCTCTCATATCGCAAAGGCGCCTTGAGCATGCATGAGGAAGTTTTCGCAGCGCCCTACAAATAGCCGGTCATCAACATAGTCATTATTACATTGCGTTACACTTCCGAAGGATTGAAAGGAAACAGCAGTTTTACGTAGAGAGGAAGAACTTGTCTCGCGCAATGCTCCACCTTTACAATTACCTTTCAACAGGTAGTGTTCTGTATACCGGCGACTGGTGATGGCGTACGTGCAGATTGGCAGGAGCACATCAGTATTTCTTTAAAAGCCTAGAAACTAGACAACACTAAAATAGCTGCAAATGCCCCCCTGCCGCTGAATTGCAGAAACGTACAATACCATTACACTTTCCACTGACGTTCAGACACAGAGAATCCCCCAGTCTATTCCAAGAGCACAATCAAACACAAGAGTCAGAATATGACAATATAGGAATGGCAGCGAGTCACTTCAGTCCAACGACTACTGCGATTATTTGGGACCCAGCCTTCGCCGCACGACGGTATCTTTCTTTCGTGGATGCATGTTATCGGCGGAGAAAGGAGAGCATTTCATTCCACTTTCTCACATCACCGATCCGCCGCCCAGGTGCGATACAGTGCAACAGAGCATTTTCAAGCGAGTGTACTGTCTGCACGATTCACTATTAGGCCTGCTCTTAACTGGGCACAGCGCGCGAAACACACATGTGCACATCACAGTCGTTGCGCTCGGTGTGTCTACTAGCTACAAAACTGAACACAGCGGTGCTCGGTGACAAACCGATTGAAGATGCACTGTTCGCCACGGTTTGCACGCCGAGTGACGTAGTACAGCCAATCAGAATCTGTTGTAGAAACCACAGTCACAGTTGTGGCTATTTGAAATCCAAGTTGCTGTGATGACGCCATAGCGGGGGGAAACCCCCCAAATCACAACTGTGGACAGCACTGTGGCGCTCCGCAGTGCCAGTTAAGAGCCGGCTTTACGGTCTGTGCTTGTTCACGTGCGCTACAGGAAGACAAACGCCATGTACTCACTCGTACATGTAGTTCCCTCGCATATTCGCAGAGAATAAAGCTGAATCGGTATTTTAAGTAATAATTTTAAGCCGGCTCTTAACTGGGCACTGCGGAGCGCCACAGAGCTGTCCACAGTTGTGATTTTGGGGGTTTCCGCCGCTGTGGCGTCATCACAGCAACCTGGATTTCAAATAGCCTCAACTGTGACTGTGGTTTCCACAACAGATTCTGACTGGCTGTACTACGTCACTCGGCGCGCAAACATGGCGGACAGTGCATCTTCAATCGGTTTGTCACCGAGCACAGCTGTGTTCAGTTTTGTAGCTAGTAGACACACCGAGCGCAACGACTGTGATGTGCGCACGTGTGTTTCGCGCGCTGTGCCCAGTTAAGAGCAGACTTTAGATGAACAAGCCAGGCCTGTCCAAGGGTAGTTCGGGTAACCCATGCATCGGATTGATCTGGAAAGTCACATCCCCTCGATTACAGGTGAAACATTACTGCACACATTCTTTGACGGTGTTGTTCCGGGATGTTCCCCCTGACAAGATCTTTGGCTTCCTGAAACAGTCAAATCTGTTCTTTAGAATTTAGACACCTCAAGTAATACGGACTATCCTTGACCTCTATATGTTCGAGGTACAAAGAGGTGAAACGTGTTCATTATTTCAACCGGATAGATTTTTGAAAATATATTTACACCTTGTTTTATTGTCTTCCTTTTTTATTTTAGTCTGGCGAAGAAGGACCTAGATTAACCGCGAAATAGTCTCTGTTGCTTGCGCGGCGTTAAGCCCTAACTAACTAACTAACTAACTTACTTACTAACGAACGAACTAACCTCGATTGCAGGAGAGTGGCACCATGATTAGTGGGGCGGTCGGTGGTCTAGAGGCTAAGAGACTTGTCACCAATGCGAGAGATCAGGGGTTCGAGGCCCACTCGGGGCAAAGAATTTTTCCTTCTTGTATGTGGCACCGTTCATTCGGGCCGATCGTCGGGGGTTCTCTCCGGGTACTCCGGCTTCCTTCCCCCCTCTGCTGTGCTTTGGAAATGTTCAGCCCACCAAATTTGAAAAATAAATCCAATTCTAAATTCCGAAATTTTAGTAGCTGAGCTGACCCATCGCACCACGTGATTGTAATGTGTTTATGTCCAGTGTGTGAGAGAATGCGTGTGATTCACGTGAGCTTGCGTGTGGGTTCAGTTCGCGGCGCTTTGAGCCGATTCATGAAACTGGGGTAAGGCGCCTATACAATTCTCATTATTATTATTATTATTAGTCCGAGGGACGCCAGACTAATCTGATGGAACGTCTTCTCTCTCATTGTGCTCCTGCCTGAAAGCCGTTATTCCATGGTGGCTATATTGCACGTAGAGTGGGATGGGCGAGGCCTTAGTGCTAAAAGACACAAAATTAGAGGAAGCCGCTTTGCTTTGCCTGTGCTGGAGATTCGAGAAACTACTGCACCTTCCTGCCTATTCTCCGCCAGGTAATGGGCCAAGAGCGAGAGGAGGAAACAACCTCGGATTTGATTTCCGTTCTAACCCTTACTAACAAAGATATATAGGCGAGTCCCGTGATCACGTGACCGGAAGCTGACGTCACTGCCACCTACCCGGAAATTGGCACGGTGGGAGCAGACGCCGCGTGTGCTGGAGATGTGTTCAAGATTCTTCAAAATTATACGACTGTGGTCATTTCAGCCTCAGTGTCGGAGGGGGGGGGGGGGGAACGGCGAGACATTTCACGCTCTTCTTCAAGCAGAAATAAGTACGGTAAATGATACAGACTGCGTGCTCTTCCAAGAAATCCACAGAAACCACCAGAACCGACTTAGTGATTCACTGCGAACATTTAAGCAGTTACTTACGCAGTACCTTGCAAACCTCATGTAGCTCGAAAGCACATACTAAAACTGAGGGACACCCATTACCTCACTGTTCGAGGTTTCTGGTATGTAGCATCATGCTCTTTTTAAATTTCAATTGTAAATGCCTATATAGACATGGACATGTATTAGTCCACGCTGAATCTTGCTAACATGCGTATGCGGATGAGTGCTTGAGAGAGAGAGAGAGAGAGAGTCACCTGTTTATATTTGATCTCAATGTTTTAATTTTCTTTGCTAGATGTGTTTTAGTAGTGTAGTAGTAGTAGTAGTAGTAGTAGTAGTAGTAGTAGTTGTTGTTGTTGTTGTTGTTGTAGAAGTAGTATTTTTTTTAAATTATGATTATTGTTCCTACTGTCAGCGGCATCGGTATCAAATTTGTCCATCAATAATTTATTTAAAGCAACAGCCGCGTAGCCTTTGATGACTTGGAATGAGAATACGAGACTTCCGTGGTATCAAACACTATTCCCTGGCGTCTGTGTTAATTTGTCGTCGTGTTCTTGGCGGCATCGGTAGAAGACTTGTCCATCAGTCATATTTAAAAGATGCCAATGCTACCATTGTTCAGAGTGGA
>JACVVK020000085.1:550000-582500 GCA_018292915.2 Batillaria attramentaria
AGCCTCTAGCTGCGCACATTTGTATAGTTACATGAGCAACTCCATGTGGCTCATTCTTCAGACAAAATTATTTGCTCATTTAAATGGATATAATTACGTGCTCCACATGTATAAAGCATAAAGAACATTTATAACTGTTAACTGTAAAGTCAACAACATGAGATAATTCCCTATCTGTTACGGGGAGCCGGGGTGGCCGAATGGTAGAGCGTTGGACTTCTAATGCTCGGGTCGTGAGTTCGTATCCCGGCTGGCTGGGCTTTTTCATCGTTGTCCGTCTTTGATCTCACCCGTATGTGGTGGAAAAGGACGTTAAACCCCCCAAATACCCACCCACCCACCCTATCTGTTAGAGGATGCTGAAAATTGTATCAACAACAACAACAAATGGAACAACAAAAATGTCAATTTCAATGGCCACATCAAAAAATCATCGAACTGGTACCCTGACCTGCAATGAAAAGTACCAAGGAGGATAACAGTTTCGAGCACAGTGATAGAGAGTGGGTGGGTGTTTGGGGGTTTAACGTCCTTTTCCTCATACACGGGTGATATCAAAGACGGGACAACGATGAAAAAGCCAGCATAAATATTTGGCCCCAACCGGGATACGAACTCACGCCCCTAGCATTCGGAAGTCCAACGCTCTACCATTCGGCCACCCCGGCTCCCCGAGCACAGTGATAGAAATAATATGCTGCAGTATAGAGTTGATAATCGCTACGCGCAAACAGGTCAACTCATATAGCGTGACCAGTGTAACCAGGCTCAGTGTGGTCGCCGCGGCATCGAGTACGCATTACAGGCGCTGTCACTGGCTCAGTTGGTATAGTTCGCCCGTTGTCTCCCTTGCCGCAACAAGCACGCATTTTTCGTGGCAGAGCACAAAGCTGCCACAAAAAATGCATGCATGCTGCGGGTCTGTGTATGCACGGGGGACAACTCATGCAGGCAATAATCTCGAAACAGGCTGAGATTGTACTGTGCTGGTGATTGCGACAGTTTTCACCGCTTCTGTGCACACAGTGAAATAACACGGGGACCTCAAAGTTGTTCGCAACTGTCCACTATCCTTGTCACCAAGTATTTTTGTGTTTTTTTTCCTTCTTCGGTATCACTTACCGTATGGCGCGGCTCGGTCTCGGTTAGCCCGACTTGGCTGTCAACGCAGGGACCTAGAGTTATCGACGGACCCGGAACAGGGTTGTTGTAGCATCAGCTCCTTCAAAACTCACGACTGTTAAAGGGAGACCTGTTTGACAGGTACCATTGAAGGGTAGAGGCTAGGGGTTCTGCTTTGTAGCGTGAGCATTGACATTACTAATTAGGCAAAATGTCAAAGGGAAATGGCAATGCTTAATCACATGTTTTACGTAAAAAGGGAAACGGTAACAAAGACGCCTTCAGTGTACAAATAATTATCCGGTCTCGACATAACGGTGTCACACTCGCGAAAACTACAATCAAATGATTCAAATGACCCGTTTCAAATCGACCCGTAAAAAATTGTCCATGTAACAGCACTAGTTGTACGTACTTGTATTGGTCCAAGGGTGTGTATGTGCGTGCGTGCGTGTGTGTGTGTGTGTGTGTGTGTGTGTGTGTGTGTGTGTGTGTGTGTGTGGTAGATCTACCAGATTCAAAATTACCCGTATGAAAATAGCCTTTGGCTGCACATGGCCCCAGTGTGTGTGTGTGTGTGTGTGTGTGTGTGTGTGTGTGTGTGTGTGTGTGTGTGTGTGTGTGTGTGTGAGTGAGTGAGTGAGTGTGTGCGTGCGTGCGTGCGTGCGTGTGTGTGTGTGTGTGTGTGTGCCGGTCTGAATGTGCGCTTACGTTTGAACATGTCCGGCTTGTGTGGTGGTGATTTTCCCTCCCGCATGTCACCCAGCTTAAATTGAATCACGCTTTGTACTCTCACCTTGCTCCACGATCATTTAAGCCAGCGGGTTGTGCTGGACACCTTAATAACAGAGGGCGGTTATGCAAGGAACGTGAGATCAGTAATAGATCCCTCCAAACACGTCAGAAAACCAATACTGTGGCGCGCGGCGTGCTCATTGCAAGAGAGCGTATGGTTCTCTCTGTCACTAAAAGCAATGTGTAGTCAGCGTAGGGTAATGTCTCTTGCAGGCGTAGTTCCGTGGGTCTCTCTCTCTCTCTCTCTCTCTCTCTCTGTCTCTCTCCTTCTGTCTCTGTCCACTATTATGGGTGCTGTGAGGTACTTCCTTGGCTGACCATTAGAACAAATCCAGAACAATAGTGTACCACACGTGCAGCTGTCAGACTCCCGTTGTGTTGTCTCGGCTATCCGGACACGTATCAAGTTTTTTTTGTTTTTTGTTTTTTGCTGCCCCAACTCTGTTTGCCAGCTTCAGTGGTGTTCCTCCCAGCTCGAAAGCTAGGGCAATTTTATTATGCATGAGGATGGAGATAGGATGATGGTAAGATGATGCTATGGAGGTCCGTGTGCTTTGGGACTGCGGGACATGGCCGCATTCCACGCTTCCTGTCATAAATATCCCGGTGTTCATCAGGCCCTGGCACTACGGCACCTGCGGTACCGGCCGTGTAATCATCCACATCATAAGACGTGTCATACCGAGGGAAGCACCCCCCAAAAGTCGCACCCGTGAAGTGGGTGAATCTCGGCTGTGTGGCAACAGCCTCCCCACTGGGCCCATAGCACACCCGCTCTGGGTAGGAGCCGACCTAGGTACGAAAAATTCCGCTTACCTCAGCTGGGATTCGAACCCGGGTCTCCCGGTCCATTGTCCGAAGTGCTAACCACTACACTACGGGGGCCGGTGGACACGTATACTTACACGATTATTGTGGGTTTTTTTTTCACGGACTGTAATATGGCAGTCTGAACGAACTTTCTGTGACTTGGGATCCTTGTCGCACAATGTCGTCTGTTTGATGTATGACGTATTTCTGCATGGCTTTGTAATACCCCCTTCCCCATTACCCCGGGGAGCCGGGGTGGTCGAATGGTAGAGCGTTGGACTTCTAATGCTCGGGTCGTGAGTTCGATCCCGGCTGGGGCCAAATATTTGTGCTGGCTTTTTCATCGTTGTCCCGTCTTTGATATCACCCTATGTGGTGGAAAAGGACGTTAAACCCCCAAACACCCACCCACCCACCATTACCCCTTTGCAAAGGGCATAACGCCTACGCAATAAATGATCTGAATCTGAATCTCTATGTCTGTGTCTGTCTGTCTGTCTGTCTCTCTCTCTCTCGTAAAACTTATCCTACCAGGCCCACATCTAACCACAGAACAAAAGCTCAAGGACCTAGAAATTCTTCCATTACAAGACCATCTAATATACAATAAGGGCGTGCTAATGTTCAAAGTGTGGAACAAGAAGCTCCCCGACTATATCCTAGACCTGTTTACTACCACACCTCCTCTGTATTCAAGATCAAGACAACATTTCACCATACCACTACCTAGAATAGATTTATACAAATCCAGCCTGTCTTTCTCGGGGGCAACATTGTGGAATTCATTGCCACGTAATATCACAGCAAGGGCAACGCTCGCAGGTTTTAAAGAGGAGCTCTTCAAGTATCTACTATCTTCATTGTAAGCATTGTAAGCATTCTTCACCTCACCTAATGAAAATGTTGACATGTCCGCGTGCATGAGCCCAACGACCCCTTGATTGACTTCGTTTTTGGTTTAGTGTCATTGCTAAGTATGTTTTTGCTGTTGCTGTTGTCTGTGGTTGTTTTCAATTAATCGTGTATCTCAAAGCTTGATTTCTTTGCTCAATTACGATCGGTCTTCTTTGCTCAATTCTTCTTATGTTTTTTTGTATGTTTGGTGGTTTTTTTTGGTTTTTTTTTTCTCTTTTAATTCTCTTGTGCTTTTATAATACCATTATGTTGTACGTAACTCGTAGTTTAGTGCTCAACGGCAAGTTTGAAAAATGGTTATTGTAACCAACATCTTATACCGTCGTTAGATAAAGCATTAAAGTCAAAGTCTCTCTCTCTCTCTCTCTCTCTCTCTCTCTCTCTCTCTCTCTCTGTATGTTCTCAAGCACAGAACAATTCAGGATCGGATTTCTTTTGTTCTGTAACAACAACCGCTATAACACTTGACACCTTAAACACCGGTTTTATCGAGAACCTGCATACAGGCCAGTTTTTACCGATCTTTCATCAGCGTCTCCCGATCCTATAAAAACTGCAGTGCACTTTATCGATTGTGTTTGTATGAACAGAATAAATCGTATATATCACCCTCTCTCTAAATGAAGGGCCTTTTTTTCTCCAGCCGAATCTCTCTCTCTCTCTCTCTCTCTCTCTCTCTCTCTCACACACACACACACACACACACACACACACACACACACACACACACACACACACACACACACAGTGACTCACTCACAACTGCACTATGACACACAAGGCAAGGGAAACTGAGACCATTGAGTAGACCAAGTTTTGACGTTGGGGGAAAAAACAAAACAAAAAAACATTCACAGTTTTACGTCAGTAGGTCTATATCAAGCTTTCAACACATTTGTTGGGCCAACTGATTAATCATATCGGAAATGATATCAGCTACTGATCGAGCCAGTTTCACCTGCCCTGTCACCGTCGTAATGTACTGTTTTGTGAAACTGGCACGCGGTGTTTGTTATGTTTGGTATTTGCCGATAGGCACAGATAAAGATGAGTCCTATTTCTGTCTGATTGCTAATCAAAATAAGAAGGGGTCACCGAGTTAGATTACCACGCTTAAAAATAGGTTCCGCATTCTTATTTAACTCTAACGTGAAATCCATCCTGTTGTATGGATCTGAAACATGGAGAGTCACCCAAACCAGCTCTAACAGGGTCCAGACCTTCATCAATAAGTGCCTCCGACAGATCCTCCGCCTCCGGTGGTTCGTCGACAGAGTGCCAAACCTAGACCTGTGGACGAGGACGAATCAGGAGTGTATCACAGCTCAAATCAGGAGAAGGAAGTGGCGATGGGTTGGACACACCTTGCGGAAGAGCCAGACTAATGTCACCCGACAAGCACTTGACTGGAACCCACAAGGAAAACGAAAAAGGGGGCGCCCAAAGCAGACATGGAGGCGTAGCCTACAGGACGAGCTGGAAGCCGCCGGCCAAACCTGGGAGGCTGCAAAAACAGCAACCAGAGATCGCAGGAAGTGGAGAAGAACTGTCGAGGCCCTATGCTCCACAAGGAGTAAAGAGGAATGATGACGATGATAATGATACTACCTGCGACGCAACGGCAAGGAGATGGCAGACAAAGAGTTAATGTAACTATATTCGAGTCGAGTGGAGCGGGGCAAAAAGCCACTTACGAGCCTCTAAAGCTGTTTGCCGCATGAGGTGATGCTCTGTTTAGGTATGGAAGCTGTTTTCTTAAACTTTGCGGCATCTAGTATTTGAAATATACGGCTTTCTAAGAACGCGCGATGTTGGTGTCCTTGTTTTTGTTGTTGTTGTTATGGGGTTTTTTGTTGTTGTTGTTTTGTTTTGTTTCTTGTTGTTTTGTTTTTTTGTTTTGTTTTTTTAACCTTGTTGTTTTGTGTTACAATCGCTGGTTGCGAATTTCTATAAATAGGCCAGCCCACCCAGTCGCTTCGCTTTACACTGGCCTTCGGGCAATATTACCACGACGTGAGGCTTCAAGCTCGTCAGCTGTGTTTTACCGTATCTTGATATAAACTACTGTTCTGAAGCACGGAGTTAAGCGCATTCGATGAAAAGTTTTCTACAACTTTGTTCCATGCCAGCAAGTTCAGTAGAGGCTTTGGGTGTCTCAAATTAGAGAAAATACTGCTGCTGAAATGGTGACTTAGTGTTGTCGTGGTATCTCTGACCACACTGTACCTTTGTACCCTGTACCAGGTCAAGAGGAACGTACTATACCGAGACAAAACTTAGGCTAAGGCTGAACAACGGTCGATCTTGACCCGTAACCTTAAGCCTCAGTCCTATTCCTTACCTAACCCCAAATCTCTCTGAGCGCTTACAATGTTAAGAAAAATAAAATGAAATGAAATGGCATGAAAATAATGCCAGAGAGAACAATAAAAATTAAAAGATAGTGCAATTGGGGCGCGTGCGCGCGCGCGCACACACACACACACACACACACACACACACACACACACACACACACACACACACACACACACACACACACACAGTTCTGTCAATCCCTCATTACTGCTGCTGGGTTGAGAACAAGGGACCGAATATGCCTAATGTTTTTCTTTTGGAAGAGTGTTCCAAAGGGTGGGTCCTTGATGCGAAAACGGTTGCTGCCCATATGCCTTTGTTCTGGAGTCAAAGACTGAATCAAGGCAGTTTCAATAATTGAATATTAAAAGGAAGAGTAGAAATGCCTCAAGAAAGGAATCATTTCTCGTGTGTGTGTGTGTGTGTGTGTGTGTGTGTGTGTGTGTGTGTGTGTGTGTGTGTGTGTGTGTGTGTGTGTGTGTGTGTGTGCTGTTTTCAGTTGCCGAATTCAGTCACACTAACAAAGTAGCCGCGTGCAAACCCATAAAGCGGGTCTGTATTCAGTGAAAGTCAGTTCTGAGCGTACTGTGTATCGTATTTTGCGTGACAGCTGTTCACATACACACCTGCTGTCAGTGAACGATTCATTTACAAACAAACACAACATTGTCAATGGAAAAAAAGCCTACTGTACCTGTATCGTAGCGTTATTTTCAGCTCTCCATGGATTCCAGCACCGACACGCGATTTCAGTCACGAAGTGTCCGCCACCAGTACACGAAGAACAATCGATTTCACCGCTCACTTCACACCGACATAAGTTTTCAACGAAAAACTCCAATAAATATGTATCCCAAAGACTGCAAAACAAACTTGCAATTGAACGAAAACCGAAATGCAGCGGACAGCAGACCTAGTTTTCAGCTTGAAACCGAATAAATGTAACTTTATATTCAGCCGGCTGAAAGCGTCCTCTGTGTGTGTGAGAGTTTGTTTGTTTCTTTGTTTTCTTTTCAGCTGAAACCGAATGACAGTAACTTCATATTCTGCCGGCTCTCCTGTTTTTAAACCCCGCCAGGTTTATGTGGTTGTCGCGCGTAGCGTGGTAGGCTATCTGCCGCACGCTGGGTATTGTGCGAGCGACTGAAGACCGAACTGCGTGATTGCTTGGGTAGCGAAAGCACACTCACACACACACACACACACAAGCTGGCCAGCACACACACACACGTGGGATTGCTCCGGAGCACCGTATTCCACGTATTTCCAGCCAGCCGGCAACATGCCAGAGCACTTAGATTAGCTGGTATCGGAAAAGTTTTTAATTCTTGTCGCTCTAGACTTGGTGAGAAACTTGTGTGTTGAAACCAGCTTGCGGGTGTGAGGTTGACTGTTTAGTTTGATTTTAACGTCACAAGTTCCCGCCTGCCACAAGCGTGGTTGGAGGCGGCATGGGCATGTCATGAAAGAAGCCGTACAGCTACACCAGCTGAACTGTCCAGCTGAACACTATTCAATTACACGGGCTACCTGAA
Organism: Batillaria attramentaria; assembly: GCA_018292915.2. Lineage (NCBI taxonomy): Eukaryota > Metazoa > Mollusca > Gastropoda > Batillariidae > Batillaria > Batillaria attramentaria. Next base: position 557,536 of record JACVVK020000085.1, read on the forward strand.
TCTTTGCAGTAAGCCAACTTATGTTTTGAAACAGTTTCGCTCATGTGTACGCCTGTAACTCAAAACAGTCTGTCTTGATTAGTACAGCTCTTAATGCGATACAATGTTGTTTACACTTTCCGCGAGCGGTCCGGTCGAACATTCACTGAAAAATCTACGACTTTTGTTACACTACTGGAACGCTCAGTGTGGTCGCCGCGTCATGGAGTACGCTTCTGCTGGCTCAGTGCCAGCATTACACACGCCGCTGTCACTGTCCAGTTGTCTAAGTGGTGTGATGATAGATACTACAGCTCAGAACGATCCGTGAGCCGCAAAAAAAAATAAAAATAAAATAAATAAATACCACTAGCGCCATGAAACCAGACTGAAAAATCTGCCATGGACACGTACTTACACAAACAGGCCACTTTCACGCAGCCACAGGAAGCAGACAACGTTTCCTTACGTGTGAGCACAGTGTGTTTACCTCCGGCCGCTAAGCTCGGGGTTGTACTCATTGACAATCGCTGCCGCAGGATGTGCGAGACCAGTAGGCAAACCAGATTGAGTCACCGGCTGACCTTTTCAATTCAATTCAATTCAATATAACTTTATTGTCTGTCGATGGCAGAAAATTTTCTTCTGGCTCACACACACACACACACACACACACACACACACACACACACACACACACACACACACACACACACACACACATTAATTTATCTAGACATATAAATCCATACATATTAAACACAGATCCTAAAGTAATGTGTGATGTCCAAGTCTAATACTATGCAACTAAACTAAGAAATCTAAACTAAAAGATGGCAAGGGCATAGCGGACATGACACAGCTGAGGAGTAAGCACAGTTTTGAAAATCTCAACAAATAAAATCTATACATACTGGGGACGGGCAGTAAACACAGTCATGAGTTTAAAATAGATACTGCTGAGGGAATGAAAGATTTCTTAAACAAATTTTTCCTCGCTCGCGGTACTCTGTAGCGGCGCCCAGACGGGAGTTCTTGGAACTGATCATGGAGGGGGTGGGTGGGGTCGTTGACAATTGTAGTGGCCTTCCTCCTGACAGCCGTTATATAAAGATCATCTAGAGAGTACTGACCCAGGCCAACTATCTTTCCTGCCACTCTGACTATACGAGACAGCCTTGCTTTGTTCTTCATGCTGAGATTGCCGTACCAGACTACGATGTTAAATGCCAGTACACTTTCAATTAAACTTCTATATACAGTTTCTAAAATTTCAGGACAAACATTAAAAGCTCTCAGTTTTCTAAGGAGGTACAGACGCTGGTTGGCCTTCTTCACGATAAAATCAGTGTTCTGAGTGAAGTCTAGTTTGTTGTCTACTATTGTGCCGAGATACTTAAACTCAGACACTACCTCCACAGGGTGGTCGTTCACAATGACCGGCTGGAAGGGAAGATCACGATGTAAGGTTAGGGTAGGGGGTGTAGATTCAGTCAAGAGAGCCCTGGACATGAGGTGGAGGAAGGGTATTCAGAAAGTGGTTAGGTAGTTAAGAAGGCCGTGGAGGAGACTTACATAAGTGACTAGGGTAAGGGGGGGGCAGCCCTAGGGTGCCTAAGGAATGCAGAGCAATGAGGTGGCGGGGGGGGGGGGGGGGCTTACATCAGGTACGGGGGTGAACTACGTGACGAAGGTTTCCGAAGACACAGGGATTTCCAAAGAGACACCATATATGGCTCGGCGAAAGACTGATGAGAAAACTTGATAGCGTAGATGTTGTCTGCAGAATTTTTTTTTTTTTTTTTATCGAAGATCGACAAAATGGTTTTCTGTAGCAAATTCGACAAAAACGGATTTGAAAAATAGCAGTTTTCTGCAGAAAACCCGACGACAAATGTCAAAATAGCAATTTTTCTACAGGAAAAAATGTGCAGAAAAGCACTCTACAGAAATGTGGGTTCCCCCCCCCTCCCCCCCCCCACCCGCAGAACAGTCGGTTTTCTGCAGAAAAATTGCTTTTTTTTTCCTTTTTTTTTGCTAGAAAAATTTCCATTTCGGCCATTTTGTGGAGTGTACCATTATCTGCAGAAAGCCATTTCTTTCTTGTGCCATTTATCTGCAGAAAACTGTTTTCCGCAAGAAAAACATGAAATGCAAAGTATTTCTGCAGGAAAATAATGTTTACTACAGAAAAACAGGATTACCGATACTTTTCAGGAGAAAATGCTATTTTGGCACATTTCGCCAACATGTACACTTTCTCTATGGAAATCCCCGTCTCTTCGAAAACGTTCAAGTCACGTGGTTCACCCCCGTGTGAGGGGTAAGGAAGCATTGTAATGGGCGATATCAACCTACGTCACTTACTGATAAGCAGGCGGACCTGGCGAGAAAGGTGGAGAGAAAACATGTTGCGCAATGACGTAGGTCCGTTGGCGGTTTGTTCGCAAGCACAGAACTCGACAATTAATTTTTTTTTTAACAACTGCTATTACGCTGGACACCTAAAACCTAGGTTTTATTTTCATGAAGTCCCTGCATATAAGACCTCTTTTACAAATCCTTCATCAACTGTTCCCGATCCTAAAAAAAAAAAACAAAAAAAAAACCCTGCGGTGCACTTTATCGGTTGTGTTTGTGTGAACAGAATAAATTGCAACTACCACCCTACCACCCTTCTCTAATTAAGGTCTTTTATTTTCTCCAACCGAATGCCCGAGCACATCTCTCTGTCTCCTCCCCCCCCCCCCCCCCCCCCGTCCCCCCGCCACTTCCCCCTCTTTGTCTCTCTGGTCGTGAGCTCGGATCATGGCTTGGACCCAAAAACAAACATTGTGCTGGTTCTTTTTCTCGTTGTCCTTTCTTTGATACCACCTTATGTAACGGAAGGAAGACATTAATCTCAAACAACTAACCACCTCTCTCTCTTTCTCTCTCTCTCTCTCTCCATAACCAGGCCATTGTTCAAGTCAATGAACACCGTTTACTGGGTGTAATCGTTGACAACCAGTTGAAATGGCAGGCCAACATTAATAAGGTCTGCAAAAAAGTATCGAGAAATTTATTCCTACTGTCAAGGCTGAGACATTTCATTGACACAGACACTCGAAAGTTATTCTATTCGGCCTACATCAAAACTCATATTGACTACACCTCTACCATATGGGATGAAAGCAGTGACGTACACCTAAACAGACTCAACTCCCTACATCGACGAGCAGCAAACCTGATCTTACCTGACCCGTCCTTATCCACTGACCCGAAGCTCCGGAATCTAGAGATACTCCCTCTTTCAAAACAACTTCTTTTTAATAAAGGCGTTTTCATGTATAAAATCCTAAATGGTTTTCTCCCCCACTACCTCAGTCATCTCTTTACTACTTCAGACTCCCGTTACCCAAACTCCAGGTTACGCCTCATTACCCCACGTCCAAGGATAGATATATTTAAAACAAGCTTATCATTCTCGGGTGCCACTCTTTGGAACAGCTTGCCCACTCTCATTACAACAAGTAGTTCGCTCTCATCGTTTAAAAAGGATCTCATAAATTTTTTGGTATCCTAGATCATGAGCTGCTCATTGTCATTGCTATGGCTATGTCACTGCTTTTCACCTGCACATGCGTCACTACATTTTATTTAGCGCCAAGTACCCACATTCACCTTTCAGCAATATGAATAACGTTCTCTTATCTGTGTATGATAACTCATCGTCATTTTTTGCCCACTTCTATAGGAATTATGACTTTATTACCGCTTACGATTGCGTGCGAATAATTCATGCGTGATGTTGTTTGTGTATGGGTGATGGGGTGTGTGTGTGTGTGTGTGTGTGTGTGTGTGTGTGTGTGTGTGTGTGTGTGTGTGTGTGTGTGTGTGTGTGTGTGTGAGTGTGTGTGTGTGTGTGTGTGTGTGTGTGTCTGTGTGTGTGTGTGTGTGTGTGTGTGTGTGTGTGTGTGTGTGTGTGTGTGTGTGTGAGTGTGTGTGTGAGTGTGTGTGTGTGTGTGTGTGTGTGTGTGTGTGTGTGTGTGTGTGTGTGTGTGTGTGTGTGTGTGTGTGTGTGTGTGTGTGTGTGTGTGTGTGTGTCTGTGTGTGTGTGTGTGTGTGTGTGTGTGTGTGTGTGTGTGTGTGTGTGTATGTGTGTGTGTGTGTGTGTGTGTGTGTGTGTGTGTGTGTGTGTGTGTGTGTGTGTGTGTGTGTGTGTGTGTGCTGTCCTTACTTTTTTTTAATTTTTCAGTAGTATTAGCTCTTGTAGTGTAGCAACGGCAAGTTTTAAAATTGGTATGAATATGCCTGTAACTTCTACCGTTGTAAAATAAAGGTTCTTGTTCTTGTTCTCTCTCTCTCTCTCTCTCTCTCTCTCTCTCTCTCTCTCTCTCTCTCTCTCTCTCTCGGGGAGCCGGGATAGCCGAATGGTAGAGCGCTGGACTTTCAATGCTCGAGTCGTGAGTTCGAATCCCGGTTGGGGCCAAATATTTGTGCTGGCCACTTTCTGGTTGCCACGTCTTTGATATCACCCTTACGTGGTGGAAAAGGACGTTGAAAACCCAAACACATAAGGTGTGTGTGTGTGTGTGTGTTGTATGTATGTATGTGTGCTGATAATGGTGACGATGGTGCATTTTGTATGTTTCATTAGTGTAGCAAGGACAGAAACCTGTGCGTCTATTATCTCGTCCTTGAAAAATAATATTTCAGTCAGTCAGTCAGTCAGTCAGTCAATCAGTCTCTCTCTCTCTCTCTCTCTCTCTCTCTCTCTCTCTCACACACACACACACACACACACACACACACACACACACTGTCACTGCCTGCCTGTCTGTCTGTCTCTCTGTCCGTCTCTCTCCGCCATGCCCGTGCAGATTTGGCAATGAACCACCAGGTCTGTGCCTCAGACAGGTCCCAGAATCAGGCGAGAAATGATTCATTTTCACTGGATGTCTGCCGTCCCTCGATTGCTGGACGATTATTGGTGTGTCTCGCTCTGGGCCTGGCTACCTCATCCATCACTAGATATTGTGACACCCACGTTAGCCTGTGTTCCTAGATCCAGAACTACAAACGAGTGATGTCTCGTTAATTAAACATGGGGTTGTCAAAAGCGTGTGTGTTAGGCCCGGCTGCCTTTCCCCTCCACCTTTTGATATTGCTCTGAGTTCTGAAGGGGAGCCGGGATAGCCGAATGGTAGAGCGCTGGACTTGCAACGCTCGGTTCGTGAGTTTGAATCCCGGCTGGGGCCAAATATTTGTGCTGGCCTTTTTCTCGTTGCCTTCTCTTTGATATCTTCCGTACGTGGTGGAAAAGGACGTTAACCTTCCGAACACCCACCTTACCCCCTAAGTTCTGAGGGGGAAAACTGCCGCTTACAATAATAATAATAATAATAATAAGTATTGTATAGGCGCTTTACCCAGATTCAAAAATCGTCTCAAAGCGCCGCGAACTGAACCCAACACGCACGCTCACGTGAAACACACGCATTCTCTCACACTCTGGACATAAACACTGACATTACAATCACGTGGTGCGAAGGGTCAGCTCAGCTATTTAAGTTTCGGAATCTAGAACTGCATTTGTTTTTCAAATTTTGTGGGCTGAACATTTCCAAAGCAGAGTGGGAGGAAGCCGGTGTACCCGGAGAGAACCCCCGACGATCGGCCCGAATGATCGGTGCCACATACAAGAAGGAAAAATTCTTTGCCCCGAGTGGGACTCGAACCCATGACCTCTCGCATTGGTGACAAGTCTTAACCACTAGACCACCGACCGCCCCATAATGCTCTCGGGCTGTTTGTCAGATGAATAGATGTTCCTTTTGAGCATTGCGACCATTTTTGCGGCTTCAAGCAGTAGAGAAACAGGACGCTCTTTGGTTTGCAAAATATTAATTGGGTTCTTTGAAGTCGAGTAAACATGGAATTCAAATGATTGTGAGCGTCTAACAGACAGCAACGTTGAAGAAAAACGTTTGTCTAGATTCAGACTGACGTCACATGAGCTCACCGTGATGACGCCGAGTTTCACCAGACCCCCTTCTCAAAGTCTACGGCGTGTAACATACATCCACGGTGACGACAAATCGTATGCTTCGATTCAGACGTGACGACACCTCGTGGGGTGAAGTGATCCTCTCGATATGACTAAAATGTCGTCACAAACACGCAATTGCTCTATCCAGAATATTGGCGACTGCATGAAATCTATGACCTCTAAACTCACCTAAAAAAAATCCATAACACGTCAGGCCCGTGTTCGGGTCAGGGTTGGATCAGAGCAGGTCTCATGCCGGTAGAATTCCTAGCCGTGCGGCGATAGCAGGGCAAGGAAAGTAGATTGGAGTTTCTGCCAGACTTCTTTAATATTACAGGCTGGTTATGATAGTTCATAGGGATTCACTTCACTGATTCGCATGCATACAAAGTGGCATTTTCGCCCCCAACTGTCAGTTCTCATCTATACAGATACTTTGAGCTGGAAGGGGTAACTAGACATGAGAAAATGAATCGCTTGACAACAGAAGCCACCGCCGTCCTTGTGTCAGCCCTCATCCTGTGCCGCTTTGACATGGACTACTGTCGTCTCTGGCCTGCCTGAGACGCAACTTGATAAACTCCAGATACAGAACAGTGCAGTCCGCCTGATCATGCGCATACAGATTCCCTCCTGCAGACCTAAATCATTTAACAGGGGCGTAGGAACCACGGGGGCCCTGGGGGCCCAGGCCACCGTTCGATTTTTGGAAGGGGGGCCCGAATATCTTTGGGCCCCCCTTGCTTTTGATAAGAGGAGAGGGGACCCACCAGTGGTGGGGCCCCCCTGCTCTGCTGTCGCAGGACACAATCCTTGGCAGTCAACACACACACACACACACACACACACACACACACACACACACACACACACACACACACACACACACACACACACCTCCCCCCCCCACACACACCCTTCTTCACCCCGGCCGTATGGCTCACCCGACTTAGTGGGCCCCCCATCCTCTCAGCATCTTCCTACGCGCCTGCATTAATAATAATAATAATAATAATAATAATAATGAGTATTGTATAGACGCTTTACCCAATTTTATGTATCGGCTCAAAGCGCCGCGAACTGAACCCGACAGGCACGCTCACATGAAACACACGCATTCTCTCACACTCTGGACGTAAACACATTACAATCACGTGGTGCGAAGGGTCAGCTCAGCTAGTTATGTTTCGGAATTTAGAATTGCATAATTTGTTTTTCAAATTTTGTGGGCTGAGCATTTCCAAAGCAGAGGGGGAGGAAGCCGGAGTACCCGGAGAGAACCCCCGAAGATCGGCCCGAATGATCGGTGCCACACACGAGAAGGAAAAATTGGGAATCTAACCCCTGACCTCGCGCATTGGTGACAAGTCTCTTAACCACTAGACCACCGATCATTCCGTCAGCATTCCTTCCGTTACCAGGCCAATGCTACTTCGAATCAGCTCCCTCTTACAATCAGAAACTGTTCAAACAAGGAATCCTTCAAGTCCCGACTGATACCCCATCTCTTCACTGACCCTCTCATACCTGTGCCATGTTGTCGTTCTGCTGGTGTGAGTGCGTGTTTGCGCAGCCGGGGAACGTGTGTGTGTGTGTGTGTGTGTGTGTGTGTGTGTTTGTGTGTGTGTGTGTGTGTGTGTGTGTGTGTGTGTGTGAGAGAGAGAGAGAGAGAGAGAGAGATTTTCACCGCAGATAAAAGAACAACCCAGCTAAATGCGTTTTGATGAAACTTTCAGAGCCAGATTGCATAAACAGCTAGCCAAAAGAAGATCGTGACCAGCTATATAATGAACACACCACACAGCACAGCCACAGAACAGTAAAACATGCATGGCCACATAACCATGCGAGTGTGTTAGGCCTACGTGCACAGAGCTCCAGAAAAGGCGCTCTAAAAATCGTCAGTGTTATTATTAGTATTTTAAAAAAAATATTTACTCATGTATATGTAGTCAGCACAGTCATACCTAGTTCGGGCTAACCCATGAGTGTTCGGGGAAGACACACCCTCGATTACAGGAGAGGGGAAACCGTGACTAAGTCATACCAAACTACAGATATCTGTCGCACGCACAGAGACTTTAGGCTAGGAAAATTGCTGAACAAGGTAGAACAAATTTGATCCTAACTTTTTATTACAGATTTCAGTAGAACACAGGCCCCTAATGCTGTGGTGGTCTCCGTGATTTTTTTTCCGTCCGCGTCACCGTTAAAAACGACCGTTATCTTGCCATTTTCACTATATGAGCCCTATAAATGGGCTTTTGAGGGTGTGCACAAAGTATGCGTGTTTGCGGGTACAGAAATGCGCACAACTCCACTCTAAATACGGTTACTGTTAGACAAGACATGCATTGTTGACATACTGAAATTTTACCCCAATCAGAATGATGCTTCCTGGAAAATTGCGGCCATCAGTTTGGCCGTTGATTCAAAGAACCCTGTAAAACGGCAGTATTTGATGCTTGTGCACTTATCAGGTCACTGCAGGTGACATGTATCGCGGAAAACATTTACGAACATTGAACAATTTAGTCAGGAAACGCTTCTTTGGTGTTGTGAAGTTCCCTTGTCACCGCATGTGCAGGTACGTATGAAATATGATATCCAAGTGAGCACTTTTTTCGGTAACGACATTTTGGGGGTGTACTTACTAAAGTAGTTGCTGCGTTGTGAGTAGTGAACGGTTTTCCTCAAAGAGCAGTGCACACTCAAGAATAGTATCCCAGTTGTGTCATATCAAAAGTTCATTGAAATCGCTTTTGTACTTTTGTCACAAACAGCCAACGAAAGTGCAACCTGTTTAATAATGGCTGCTAGTTCAGTACTAGCAAATTGCAATGAAAATTATGTAGAGCACAACCTCAAGTCTATAGTAGTATGTGGCTGAATTCATTTCAAGTGTTATGAGGTATGTTAATCACACGGCAAACATGTTTTCAAGGTCAAGGTCATTGGTTTGTCTGTTTACTCCAAAACATTTTACTTCATCGCTCAGAATAAGCACTTTGGTGCTGCTAACTTTTGTCCCCGTGGTTTGGTGAGTTCACAACATCCTCAGAATAAAAATATGACTGCAAAATCTTCATAACTCAAGCGTGACCTTGACCTTTACTAGAGGTCACCAGAAAGGCATTCTTATCAATGCATATTAGGCAAATGTTATGCCAGAAGTTGTATTTACAAAATTTTCACCCAGTCTCTGTGACCTTTACTCCCAAGGTCAAGGTCACCAAAGTTGTCCACAAGAAATCTTCTCATACAAACATCGTTTGTGCTAATTTTGTTTTGCTTGGTGCTTGTCACTGCTTGTTCTTTTGCTTATTCTAACACTGCGATGAAACAAAATGTTTGGGAGTAAACAGACAAACCGATGACCTTGACCTTGTAAACATGTTTTGCCGTGTGATTAACATACCTCATAACACTTGAAATGAATTCAGCCACTTACTACTGTAGACTTGATGTTGCGTTCTACATACTCTCCATCACATTTTGCCAGTAATGTATGCCAGTAATTTTCATTTGTAAATTTGTGAATGTCCAAAAAAAAGGGCAAAATAACGGCATTCGTTCCCAAGGAAAAACACGTTGAAAATAAAGGAGATTTCACAGATTTGCTTTTGTGTCTATTGTTTTTCATTTGCATTTGTGTAATATTATTTTTCTGGAAGTTTCATATTAAGTTTGTCTAATTTCTGTACCTGTACCTCAAAACAGGAATTAATGAAAATGTCCGACATTTTCTGAACGCGTTAGAATTTGAGGCAAAAAGGTATACTTGTAATAGTATTTTAGGGATGCTGGACCATTTCTCTAAAGCATGATGTGCGTCTGCAAATGATCTGTCAAGCGTAGCAGCTGCAGCAGCGTAATATATCAGCCTGGTCCCCATCAGTAAGAGAATTGGCGTCTATATGGAAAAAGGAAGATTTGATAACTGAGAGCTGCTACAGGCAAATCTGTTGTCATTTCGTTGGACCACCGCAGGGTGTCTGGCCTAACATATCCAGTAGTCAAACTTGAAGTGTGTGCACAATACCTGCTGCAGCGGTGTCATTTGTAATCTTTGCTGTGTATAGTCAATTTTTGAACCCAACCACAATATGGATTCTCGTCATTACCCCTCACAGCCAAAGGGACATAGTGGATGGGCTAGTAACACGTAAGTGCCAAGCCTCTCCTCTAAAATTTGGTCAATAACAAAAAACGCTGTGTACACTGTGGCCGTCATATCTGGCTACTTGGTAACCTACCCCCGTAGCAATTAATGCTCTGTTTAATTAGAAAAAGGTAATTTAAGTCACCTATTTCAAGCAGTGAAGAGTTCATGAAATTTGATGTGGGATGCACGTTTTCCTTCTCCTGGAATCACTCTACTTTTTCCAATATGTAAAACAATGACAAGTTAAAACTGGTGGCTGCTGGCAGCAAAATATAAACCTACCCCCCACGCAGCATGTAATGAAGGAAATGGAAAAAATGGGTAAAAATAATGACCGCTGTAAAGAAGACGTGCTTGTTTAGATTCACGGATCTTTCTTCATACGACTAGTCAATGTCTTTTCCTCCAAGACAAATGTATAAAAGGAAATTGCATCAAGTGTAGCAATTATGGCAGGCTCTTTGGTAAGCACCGCTTTCAGCCCATATAGGGAACTGATAGCTTCAATTAACGGCCATCTATAAGCAATAATCTCTCATACAAGTTCTGGAAGATAATTCTGAAACACCGAGCATGTGCCCGAATATTTGCATCATATTATACTTGTTTTCGCGGATACACCTTATCACAGCAACCAATCAAGTGTCCCTACTCCCATCATTACGCATATTCAGCCATTATTAAACAGGTTGCACTTTCGTTGGCTGTTTGTGACAAAAGTACAAAAGCGATTTCAATGAACTTTTGATATGACACAACTGGGATAATATTCTTGAGTGTGCACTGCTCTTTGAGAAAAACCGTTCACTACTCACAACGCAGCAACTAATTTAGTAAGTACACCCCCATAATATCGCTACCGAAAAAAGTGCTCACTTGGATATCGTATTTCATACGTAACTGCACATGCGGTGACAAGGGAACTTTACAACACCAAAGAAGCGTTTCCTGACTAAATTGTTCAATGTTCGTAAATGTTTTCCGCGATACATGTCACCGGCAGTGACATAAGTGCACAAACATCAAATACTGCCGTTTTACAGGGTCCTTTGAATCAACGGCCAAACTGATGGCGGCAATTTTCCAGGAAGCATCATTCTGATTGGGGTAAAATTTCAGTATGTCAACAATGCATGTCTTGTCTAACAGTAACCGTATTTAGAGTGGAGTTGTGCGTATTTCTGTACCCGCAAACACGCAAACTTTGTGCACACCCTCAAAAGCCCATTTATAGGGCTCATATAGTGAAAATGGCAAGATGAACGGTCGTTTTTAACGGTGACGCGGACGGAGAAAAAAATCACGGAGACCACCACAGCATTAGGGGCCTGTGCTCTACTGATTTCTGTAATAAAAAGTTAGGATCAAATTTGTTCTACCTTCCGCTATATAAAAAGCCTAATTAGACTAGCCTACTTCGTATCTGTTGTAGAGATTGCGAAAAGCCACTGCATTTCAATGGAAAAGTTTAGACCATATCAGAACATGCTGCATGGTGCAGTAACGTCAGTAGATTACGTCACCTTGGAAAGATTTCGAACTTGCCAGTAAGTTGAGGAATGTTCTAGATCTGACCTGTTTTGTATATAAAAGCAGCCCTGCACAGCGTTCTGGGCTCTTCTTTCTTTCATGATTTTGTTCGCCATGCATCTTATGTTCATAAAGTATTGGAGTTGTATCCTGTTAGTAGGATGTAAGAGTCAGTTCTTACTTTTTCATTTGTTTGCTGGTTTGGTTGTCTGGGAGTGAAAGAGAAAAACAGATTGAATGGCATTGTGAATGTGTGCAGTAAGACTGTGGGAACGAGACAGCAAACTCTCACTGACCTCTTCATAGCGAGAGCCGCGGGAAAAGCCACCAACATTCGAAACGACAATACTAACGTTTTAAATATATTCTTTGAAACCCTTCCTTCAGGTAGACGACTGCGCGCACCGAAGTGCCGCACAAAAAGATATCAACTTAGCTTTATACCATCAACTGTCAGCATCCTCAATCGTAAATAGAAAATCCTAGGGTGCTATGCCCATGGCTGTTAGCTGATCAGGTTGGTGAGTGCGTGCGTGTGCGTGTGTGTGTGGGGGGGGGGGGAGGCGTGCGTGGGTAAGTTTTTTAAAAGCTTTGATGTGATGGTACTGATGTGATATTCAAGGAATATTTTAAGGTGGGATTTAATGTGTTATATCTAATTTTATACTCTTCTATGGTTTGCTTATTGATTATTTTGTTGGAGTGTTTTTAATGTACTGTCTGCCTATTTTTATGATCACCACAACCTAATTTCCCCTAAGGGGATAATAAAGATTTATTGAATTGAATTGAATTGAATTGAATTGAATTGAATTGTTGTATCCCTTGTCTTCTCTGCGAGTGCACCAAGAGAGCGACATAGCAGGAGTAAAATACAATAGTGTCAGTACAGGCCTGCTTGTATTTGCAGGACTGACAAAAAAGTTGACATCTTTTTCTTCTTTTTTTCAAAACTGTGAGTGGGATGATTCTGTGCATGTTCTATGATGGGCAAAAATCAAATGTTCTCTGTAATAAGGTGCTTTGCACTTACATTGCTTTCTTGCTGCATGAAAAACAACAACAACAACAACAAAAACCCCTAAATCTGAAAACTGATCATGGCGACCATAACTGCACTGGGTACAGAAGTGAGTTATCGAAATCGAATGCCAACGAGACATGAAGAGTGTTTCAGCTTGAAATATTGGTCACAATATCGGACACTGGATAGTATATGATCAAGAAACGGATCACCATACACTGAGGGTCATGGCACGGGATAACTGAGGTACCATCCATCATAATTATACTATCCTTTCACATGTTTGGTCAGCTATCGTTGACAGTGAGTGAAATGTTTACAACAAGACAAGGAGGTCCCAGTAGATCAGCTGTTCGTTGCTACCAAGATCCATCATGTTTTTGATTTGCGATTTTGTCAACATTACTGCTCTACTTTAGTGAAAGGGTGAAAACTGTCTGAAGCACTGTGCAAAAATGGGGCGTCTCGGTAAACTTCTGAGATATGCATTTCATCGGGGCATCTTTCTGTTTCACAGTTTGGGCACTGCTCGCAAAATTTGTCATAGCCTCGTTTCCGTGCAGACCGTTGAATAGAGATATCCCCCAATAATTAAACGATTTTCAACCAACTGCGTTAAAGGCCGTGTGGCACTTTAGATAGATTTTCAACCTCAGCAAAAGTTGAACAGTATATACATGGGGGAATAGAATGTCACTTGATGGTCTACGACGAGCACGGAGTATACAAGGAACGGACATCTTTCGTTGGCGAAAGCTGCCAAAATAGCAGGGTTTTTTTCCCTGCAGAAAAACTGGTTTTCTGCAGGACTGCACTTTTTGGGGGCAGAAAACCAAAATTTTGGCAGAAATTTATTTTTTTGCTCTGCTGGATCGTTTTCTTTGTCGAGAAAAAAAGAAACTGCCAAAAATGGTAAAAAACTGGCCTGTGTTCTCTGCAAAAAAGTCTGTTTTTTCCCCTGCAGAAAAGTCAGTTTTCTGCAGGAAAAAAAATTCTGTTCTGTTATTAATTTTCGGTTTTGTCGATTTTTCTGCAGAAAACCACTTTTTTTCCTGCATGCAAGCGTTACTTTTCTGCAGTAATGCAGGACTGCAGCTGTTTTTGTTTTGTTTTTTTCTTCAGCTTTTGCCAAGGATAAATGCCTTCTCTTCAAACATTCCGTGCTCCTCGTAGACCTTCAAGTCAGGTGGTAAACCCACGTGATACAGATCGAGTGACAAATGTGCTAATGTGGGATCCCTGTGAGCCCTTGTTTGGAAGGAAACACCGTGTTCCTTTTCTGGTCATCAAAAGATGTTCTTGTATGTACACAAACTCTCTTGCACCTATTTAGAAGGCATTAGGCGGGATCTATGTGAGTCCTTGTTTTGAAGAAGAAGAAAAAACCCTGTTCCTTTTCTAGTCATCAAAAGATGTTATAGTATGTACACAAACGCTCTTGCACTCATTAAGAAGGCAATTGTCCCATCCTAATCCTTTCGCAGACTAGCTTATTAGCAAGGATGTTGTTGCGGCAGGTAGAAAACTCACGACTATCGATTCTTTCTGTTGAAAACCCTACCTGTCACGGGCGGCTAATTAGATGATAATTGTCTTCTCACAGTACTCTGAAGAAGCATATGAAGCTGGCTCTTGGGTAGTGCGGGTAACCCATGAGTGATCGGGGAAGTCACATCCTGGGTTAGGGATCCAAGCGAACAAACTTTTTGGTGGCTACATCTTTTGCATGGTGGCTAAGCATAGGAAAACGTCAGGCTACTGGAAGAAAAATGGCAGCGTACCTAAGCCGTACGATGACGTTTACTAGCTGAGCTTGATTGAAGTTAGAATGGGATCCCCTATGGCACACGGCGAACCTCACCTCGCAGTGTTAGCGCTGGACATTTTCCACTGAGACACGCACGCATTGTACCTTGTAGGGCTAAAGTGCATATTTTCGTGGAGCGTTATTCAGCGTCAATTGTGTCTTATCATTATATTAATACTGGTCCAGCCACCGCAGAGATATTAATGTGTTGATGTTTTTCCTATGGTTGGATCCATGACCCTCGATTTCAGCAGAGGGACATCATGACTAACTCTTGGGTAGACATTAAGAGTCCAATTTCAGGACAGCGTGGTTGTCTTCACCATCAGGAGGCCGGAAAATCCAGTCCCGGTAGAACACGTGAATGCTCAAGTGTCAGCTCCCTATTACGTAGTGGAACAGCAAAGAGAAATCTGCACTGCTTTTATCTTTAAAAAAATGTTCTTTGCAAGTTGCAGGGTGTAGTCATTCACCCCAGCCTCATCCCCAAGCCTTTCTATCTAGAAAATTTGGATTGTTAATAATAATAAGAAGAAGACTTATAAGGCGCCTATACATGTAAATTACACATGCCGTACATCATAACAAAAATAAAACAGGTATCACTGACAGTACACAGATAACATAAGGCACAACAATATACACAAACATGAGTGACTAAGGAACGGCAGCAAAATACATATGCCGCACAATAAACAGCTTCCATACACACAGACTCACAGGGAACATTTAAACAATACCTCTCAACATGCAGGCTGACACGGTGTGGAAGGGCAGGGTAAAATCAAGATCAGTTATCAGTTTTAAATAGGTGGGTTTTAAGACACCGTTTGAAACTGGCACTGGATTCTGATGTTGTTTTGTTGGATGTTTCACCGGAATGAAAACTGTTTGCTGGCACAATAGTTGACCACTCCAAAGTTCCTATCCCGGCTGGGACCAAATATTTTCATCGTTACCCCGTCTTTCCTATCACCCGAATGTGGTGGGAAAGGACGTTAAACCCCCAAACACCCACCTTACCCACACAAAGTTCCGTTTACCAGTCATGGCGTAAACGCTCATTTTCCAAAATTACTATGATCGTGAAAGCCAACTTACGTTTCCCAACAGTTACAGTTACATTACTGTGCCCGTACGCTCGAAAAAGAATATCTCATTGATTAGTACAGTTCTTAATGCAATACGCTGCCGTCTGCAGGCGGTGCGAGGGAAAAACAAATTCTTACAATAAGCCAATGCCCGCAAAACTAGCTGACTCCTTGAAATTCGCGTCGCCTGAAACCTTCCGGGGAGCGGGGTTGGCCGAATGGTAGAGCGTTGACTTACAATGCTCGGGTCGTGAGTTCGAATCCTGGCTGGAGCCAAATATTTGTGCTCATCGTTGCCCAGTTTTTGACCACCCGTATGTGGTGGAAAAGGACGTTAAACCCCCAAACACCCAGCCACCCCCACCCCGTTGGCTTAGCGCATGCCTATGAGATGTTATCGCTGCGCAGGTGCTGAAGTGGTACGATGGCTTAAGCGGCCCACACACGCTCAAACTTTTTCATCAATAGTATTGACGTCAAACTTTTTGACAGTTTTGACGGTTGCCATACACGCTCAATATTATTGTGCAATATTCAGTCTGTGAACGGCAATGGACGGAGCAACAGACGGCGCCATGAAAATCTGAAAATCAAAAAAGTGAATTTGACGCAAAATATTGATGAGTGCCCACACACGCTCAATAGTTTGACGGTTTGCGCAAAAAATATCAACTGAAACAGATCCATCAATATATTGACGTCAATACTTTTGAGGCCATCAATACCGCCCCTACACGATCAAAAAAGCGTCCAAAAGTTTGACGTCAATACTATTGATGAAAAAGTTTGAGCGTGTGTGGGCCGCTTTACACCACTCGCCAGTGCAAATGTTCAGTGAGTTCTACGGGTGGTTTACGGCTCGGTAGTTAGGGCAAAAAAGTGAAACATCTCGTGGTTTATTTCGTTGGTCAACCACTCGAAGTAATCATGTAAGCTCTATAATTATACTCTACTAAAAGAACTCGGCATAGAGTTATAGGAAAAGTGTACTTCAAAACGTGGTACAGAGATTCACATTCACCGTGAATCCATCTACAAAACATTTTCCTTGGTAGCCTTGTGGCATTCTTTTTATTTGTAAGGCAAATTTTGACGTGTCACATGACTATCACCCACAGGTCTCGCCAAATATCGCTTGCAGTATCGATCTGAAATCTTCCTTGTATCTTTTGACGCAAACCATCTGCAGTCGAAAACAGCCTCGTGTCATTGTGGCATTACCCGTGTGGCAAAACGCGTCTAAGCAATTTGATGGCCACAAAATGCGTGGGATGGCAAAGGACTGGCGAGGGACAGCAACAGCTAGGCGAGACTGTACTTTGTGGTAGAATTGCTAAGCTGCTTTTTGCATAGGCTGATGGAACACGGGAGACGCTTTAGTGCGAAGAAACATCGAACACGGCTCAAATACGATCCGGGAAAATTTGAACAAAGACGCTCCAGTTTTGTTTCGGGGGGCCGGGATAGCCGAATTGTAGAGCGTTGGACTTTCAATGCTAGGGTCGTGATTTCGAATCCCGGCAGGGGCCAAATATTTGTGCTGGCCTTTTCCTCGTTGCCCCGTCTTTGATATCACCCGTCCGTGGTGGAAAAGGACGTTAAACTCCCAAACACCCACCCACCCACCCACCCCACTGAATTTTACAGAAGCAAATAACAATTTTGTAGTGTGTATGTGGTCGTCAAGACTGATTTCTAACAGATTAGCACGCAGGTAAGTGCATTCAACCAGGTTCGTGTTGCCCAGTTAGGAGGAGGGGTATTCTAATGGTTGAACGTCTTTTTCCACCACATGTGAGTGATATCAAAGACGGGGCAAGGAGTGGAAGGCCAGCACAAAAAATTATTTTACCCCAGCCGGGATTCGAACTCACCACCCTAGCATTGGGAGTCCAACGCTCTACTGCTCTGCCCATTTACAAGGAGTAGGTTGGCTACGACTGGCATATCGTCGGCCGTCGCAGTAAAGCTTAGTAATCTTAAAGAAACGTAGGGAAGCTCAGTCTGTTCCAGAATATTCCTTTGCATTGTCCTGGTTGTAAAACTGGGCAGGGGATGTTCTCAACATGTCCTCGCACACAAACACTTCTGGGACACACACACACACACACAAAAACCATCAATGCCATCCCACGAAGTGCATTATTGTATCATTTCATCTATGTATGTACATGGACAACAGCTTGTGAGACGTGTTGATATAGGCCAATGCCTAAAAAAAAAAAAAAAAAACCCGATAAACTCTCTCTGAGTCTGAGTCATTATCTTTGTTTTAAGACCGACAAGCCTCCCCGAAATGATCGTTATCTTGCGATGCTTTCCCGTGAGAACAGTTTTCCCTCTGTTGCAGCCATTAGCATCCAGACTTCCAAGATGTATTACTGTATGCATGGAGCTGTACGACGGCAAGGCCGAGGTTAGTGATCAGATAAGTTGGTGACTGTCATGGCTGCGACGGGAAGGAGGCTCGACCCGAAAAGCATAACATATACACTGATATTTCTACCTACAATTACATGCTCTGGTCGTGAGTTCTCATCCAGGATGGGGGGGGGGGGAGGGGTCAGATATTTGGGCTGGCCTTTTTCTCGTTGCCCCGTCTTTGGTATCACCTATACGTGGTAGAAAAGAACGTTAAACTCCTAAACAAGCAAGCACACACGCACCTAAATGTACTTCATAAAATGGACAGTCATGCCAATGCACACACACACACACACACACACACACACACACACACACACACACACACACACACACACACACACACACACACACACACACACACACACAGAGGTAGCGCAAGAAGTGGGCAAAATAAAAAAAAAGCAAGAACACTCACCCACAGAAAAGATGTAGACGCTATGTATCGATGATATCATATAGGATTTTATTTTTAATCCGACAATTCCTGGAAATCGGATTTGTGACATTTGATACACGTAGAAATAAGTGCCAAACATTTTTTATCATTGGTCTATTTGTATAAAGAAAAAAGGCTAGTGACTGAGAAACCACCCACCATCTGAAAAGACATCTCGTCACAGGATACGTGCTAAACTTGAAGTAGGTTGGGTTTTTTTTTTTTTCAGCTCTCAAAAATCAGCGTTGCTTTTATTGAGCCAGTGACATTTCACAGACACAGAAATAGTCTGCGATTGCTTCAGGGACTGGAATTTCCAGATTAGCACACGCTTTCCGTTGCAGAGATTGCACCAAAGGCGAAAAGCTACGAAGGCAAATTATAGTGCGTTTGCTAAGTCTGTCGCCAACGATTTCCGACGATAACTTTTTTTGTGGAGCCACTTCTGTAGACCTATTGCAGAGAAAAAGGTTATTCAGGAAGTTGTGACCGATGCATTTGATAACAGCCCGTGTTCTCTGTCTTTCCGTTTCTTCTCGGCGTCAGTGAGACCAACCTAAATCGATATTTTCAACTTCTTCTTTTTTCTTTTTCTTTTTTTCCCCCCTCCCCCCCCCCTCTTTTTTTCCACGACAAGACGTTTTCAAGGAACGAAACTGTTTAAAAACCAACAACAATTGAAAAAAAATAAAACCACTTCAACGTCATTCTCTGACGTCACCTTTTCCCACTGTCTAGTGAAGATTTGAGGAGCACAACCATGTCAATTGCTGAACAAGACTGCATTTGGCATCACTGTCACAGATTCACATTTCGATACTTCCGCATTTTCGCCCGAATTTTCATTTATGCCAGGGTCGTCAGCTACTTCAGATTAATATCCATGGTTGATAAAAAGTTAGGTCACAAGTTTTCAAACATCTGTTTCCAATATGTACGCACAAAATCACAGATCTACAACAACAACAGCAACAAAAATGATCCAGAAAAGATTTGGCGATTGCATTACCAAACGCACTATACCAGTTGAGTACAGGTAGATTCCTCGGGTCCTGTTAGAATGGCATTATCGAATATGCACGTGCGACCTGATCGAGCGTTTAAAGGCCATCTCCCGAAATATCTGCACTCACAAATAGTTCGGAGCTGTCTTGTTGGTGTCTTTGTTGGTGTACTGCCTCACACAGACGGGCACCGAGTCGACAGGAGCCGAAAAGCACAGCGTCTTCCAACACTTCAATGCAAATCGTTCAGAGCTGTTTTGGGGGTGTATAACATCGTACCACTTAGACATAAGCACAGTTACAAATTCACACAGACTGGCCGAAAAGAACAGCGTCTTCCACAGCCTTTGGAGACCCAGCCTCCAACATTTCTGGACACAATTCGTTTTGAGCCGTGTCGGTTTTGCGTAGCATCGTACCACTTAGAGACGTGCATGCACAGGCACTGAGCCAACGGAACGAAAAGCACAGCGTCTTCTAGTTTGGGTAACCCATGAGTGATCGGGGTTAGGGATCCAAGCGAACAAACTTTTTGGTGGCTACATCTTTTGCGTGGTGGCTAAGCACAGGAAATGTAAGTCACGCTAATGTAAGAAAAATGGCAGCGTACCTACGCTGTACGATGATGTTTACTAGCTGAGCTTGATTGAAGTTAGAATGGGATCCCCTATGGCGCACGGCGAACCCCACCCTGCAGTGTTAGCATGGGCCATTTTCCACTGAGACACGCACGCACTGTAGCTTGTAAGGCTGAAGTGTATATTTTCAATCATGAGGCGTTATTCAGCGTCAGTTGTGTCCTCTCATTAAATAAATACTGGTCCAGCCACCACAGAGATATTAATGTGTTGACTGTTTTCCTATGGTTGGATACATGACCCTTGATTACAGGAGAGGGGTACCATGACAGCGTCTTCCAAAGCCGACAGAGGTCCATCTTCTGAATTTCCTAGACTCACAAAATCGTTCGGAGCTGTTTGTGTGGACTCTAACGTCGTAAATATACCACTTAGACACATACACAGTCACACACTGGCACTGAGCAAACAGAACCCGAAACGCACAGCGTCACCAAAGGCGTGCCAGCACAGCTGGCTATAGTTATGGCTAACCCATGAGTGATCGGGGAAGTCACGTCCTGGATTACAGGAGAGGGGCATCATGCTGACTAAGCTGACTGGGACAGCTTCGGTCCGTTGCAGTTCTCGTCCGCACGGCCAATAGACGTCAGTGTATTGTTTTCAGAACTCTACTTATCACACAGACTGTTACGAGCGTTCGGTCGCACTGTGTTCAAAAACGAAGGTTGTAATCGGGCCCTGAGTGTAGTGGTGTGGTTAGCACTTACAACTATGGACCCGGAGACCCCGGGTTCGAATCCCAGCCGAAACAAGCGGGATTTTTCCTACCTCTGCTTTGGAAATGTTCAGCCTACTAAATTTAAAAAATAAATGCAATTCTAACTTCCGAAATTTAAACAGCTGAGCTGACCCTTCGCACCACGTGGTTGTAACGTGTTTATGTCCAGTGTGTGAGAGAATGCGTGTGACTCAGGTGAGCGTGCGTGTTGGGTTCAGTTCGCGGCGCTTTGAGCCGATTCATGAGATTTGGTAAAGCGCCTATACAATATTTATTATTATTATTATTATTATTATCTAAGTCGGCTCCTTACCCAGAGCGAGTGTGCTATGGGCCCAGTGAGAAAACCGAGACTCACACACACACACTTCAGGGTGCGACTTTGACCAGGGAGCCGGGGTGGTCGAATGGTAGAGCGTTGGACTTCTAATGCTCGGGTCGTGAGTTCGATCCCGGCTGGGGCCAAATATTTGTGCTGGCTTTTTCATCGTTGCCCCGTCTTTGATATCACCCTATGTGGTGGAAAAGGACGTTAAACACCCAAACACCCATTCACCCGCCCTCGACTTTGACCCTTGTTATGACACATTTCAATATGTGGATGATTACACGGCCGGCACCGCAGGTGTTGTAGTTCCCGAGTCTGGTTAACGCCGGGATATTTATGACAGGAAGCGTAGAATGCGGCTTCGTCACGCAGTCTCAAACCACATGGACCTCCATAACATCATCATTCCTCAACCTCATCATCATACATAATGAAAATTGCTCCAGCTTCCTAGCCCTCCGTGCATTCCAGCCATGGCTTGTCACCTGGGAGGTTTACCGCTGAAGCTGGGGAAGAGGCGGGACAACAACAAACTAACAACCAAACTCGGTCCCCGTAGTGTAGTGGTTAGCACTTCGGACCATGGACCGGGAGACCCGGGTTCGAGTCCCGGCCGAGGCAAGCGGGATTTTTCCTACCTAGGTCGGTTCCTACCCAGAGCGGGTGTACTGGGCCCAGTGGGGAGACTGATGCCACACAGCCGAGATTCACCCACTTCACGGGTGCGACTTTGGGGGGTGCTTCCCTTGGTATGACACGTCGTATGATGTGGATGATTACACGGCCGGCACCGCAAGTGCCGTACTTCCCGGGCCCAGTTAACGCCGGGATATCTATGACAGGAGGCGTGGAATGCGGCCCGTGTCCTGCAGTCCCAAACCACACTGACCTCCATAGCATCATCTTAACATCATCCTCATCTCCATCATCATGCAAAATAATAATTTTAAAAAATGCCCCCTTTTGAGCCCTCCGTGGATTCCACCCATGACCTGGGAGGAACACCAGTGAAGCTGGCAAAAAAAGGAGTAGCTATAGAATTGCCACTTTTAAGTTCACAAATCAGTGGCTGGTTGTAAAACCGGACGGCGTGGGTTAATGGAATTTCAAAATTACGGTATCATATTTCAGCCGAAAGGATGAAATTCAATTTCAAGTGTCATACTGAAACTACCTACGACATATCCCACATCCGTCTGCATCGTGACTGTTGGCGCTCGTGTCATCGTATTTCTCATCTAAGGAAGTTCAATTTCCAGTGTCAATACGAAACTTCCACAGTCACGATATATATATATATATATATATATATATATATATATATATATATATATATATATATATATATATAGTCTTAAAATCGTGACCATTCCAGCGTCATATTCTGCACGCCAGGAAAATAAGTTTCCAAATAAATGAAGCTGCAATTTTAGTTAGATACATTGCCTTATCGTGTGTGTGTGTGTGTGTGTGTGTGTGTGTGTGTGTGTGTGTGTGTGTGTGTGTGTGTGTGTGTGTGTGTGTGTGTGTGTGTGTGTGTGTGTTGTTGTTGTTGCTGTTGTTGTCCATCTCGGCCATTCAAAAAATATCAAACCACCTCACAGTCTGTCTGAACTGAATGGTATTTAGGTGGACTGCTCAACCAGAGAGCCAGAGAAAAAACTCTCACTGCCCCCCACCCCCCTCCCCACCCGTCCCCATCCCCTAAAAACAAAACAAAAACAACAAAAATGCAATTAACAACAAACAACAAAACCTACGAACAAACGTCCCACCCACTCAGACAGTAAAACACAAACTAACAACATACATACATATCATAACAGACTACGGCAAAATAGTCTCAACGTTCGACCATTACCGCTCCATTGCATAGCATCCTTGTACATTGGTATTCATACGATGCAATGTTTACTTCCTAACACTGACCTTGCGCACACGAACCTTTGATACGCACTTCCAATCAGGTATGTTTCCGTTGTATGCACGTCTGGGAGGAAAACATCTAAACCCCCTCAGGTAACGCTATCTTGACACCTGCGCTTTCTGGGGGTGATAACGACGCTTTGCTTTGCTCCGTCCGTGCCATGTTGGCCATGATTTATATCCACGCTGTTTTCCTGTCCTGGTTACGTACCAAGCTGAGATTTTTTTTTTAAATGTTGCATCACACCTGTGTAAAGACCTTCAATTTTTTTTACTACTTTCTTATCCCTTTTCGGGAAATTCGGGCTGCCTCCTCCGGGGGAAGCGCGTCGCCGCGGTGCAGCGCCACCCAATACCTATCCTATAATTATATTTTACAATTTTGCTGGGGGAGGAAAGCCGGATAAGCCGGAGAGAAACCCCCGATGAGCAGCCCGGTTGCCAGGAAAAACCGGTATCACATATCACAAGCTCGACCTGGGCTCGAACCCACGCTTCATCGCCATGACACTGGTGACGGCCGTTCAGTAGCGCAGCGGCTAAATCCGACGCGCTACCTGTAAGACCACCGCTCACCCTTGATAAAGTCTCATTACGTTTGTCAGACATACAACAACGCTGTGGAAAACTTTTCATCAAATGCACTTAATCCGCGCATCAGAATCAGTCCGTGGGGCGCAGTAGAGCATCTGAAGCCATTGTAGTGACTCTGGTTGGTGTATTTCTTGTCCTATACGTACGTAAAAGCGTACCGCGTACTGAGCAGACGACGTTATTTGGTTGCGGACTGAAGACCAGCCAGACTTAGTGGTTTACTTTAGAACATTCTACGGCAGTTTGGAAAAAGAGCTTAAGTGTGATGGATTTGATGAGCGCGCAGACCCTTTTTCCATTTGATTGAAATTTCATACGAGAGATTTGGCAAAAGATGCGAACATCAACCGACCACGTGCTAGAACCCCAACTAAGCAATTTTCCTCGATCTGTTGTTGTAGGGCAGTTCCGGGCCAAAAGTCGCGACGTATCAATTACGCAATTTCCTCTTCATGAAATACTATACGGAATCCTTTGTAAAATTATGTATAGGGAAAGGCATACACTTTGGTAAAAGCACATCAGGCTACTGAGAAAAGTGCGGAACCGGCTGTCTTTACAGTTCTGTTTTGGAAATGTACAGCACACACAATCTGAGAATAAATGTAATTCTAAATTCCTAAACTTAAATAGATACGCTGACCCTTCGCACCATGTGATTGCACTGTGTTCATGTCCAGTGTGTGAGAGAATGTGTGTGATTCACGTGAGCGTGCGCATTGGGTTCAGCTCAGTCGCGCCGCTTTGAGCCAGTTCAAGAAATTGGGTAACGCGACCACACACTACACAGTTGTAGTTGTTATAGTTATTATCCATTTCGAGCAGATATTTTGGAATTGCTCTGTGACCGTTACGTCAGAACTGCGGCGTACAAATTATTCCTATTGTTGTCGTCATTGGCTCATGGTCACCATGATACGGTGACCATGACAAAGAATCACGTGAGAGTGTGCGAGAGAATGGCGAACGGATGAGCGAGTGCATGTGTGTGTGCTGCACAGTGTGTGTGTGTGTGTGTGTGTGTGTGTGTCTTCTCCAAGGGAGACTGGTAACCTGCATGGTTTTCGTCGTGTTCGTTTCCTCCATGGCATGCGTGAGTGTGCGTGGATGGTTCGTCTGAATGCATGGTTTGCTTTACACCGCCTCAACGGCCATACACCACATCGTGACAGTAGCAACACATGGTCACCTTCTTGAAGTCGTCCCCACCGCCGGGCGGGAAACGACTACACTATCAGTATGTTCTTGATGCTAGAGAAACACT
>JACVVK020000085.1:585000-610000 GCA_018292915.2 Batillaria attramentaria
ATTTGAGAATCAAGATGAAAATGCCAAGTTTCGCTGTTTGTTCATTCAACTAAAAAAAACAAAAACAAAAACAACCTACTCAGTTTCGTAATAATAAAAGCTTTATCTTGACGTCGTCGTGCGTATGAATGTAACGGCACAGGGGGTCAGATGGAGGGCTGGGGTGGGGGTGGGGGGGGGGGGTTGAATGATTGTGAGACAAACAGAAAATGACATGACTGATGAACAACGTTGTATTTCCGACGTTTCGAAGCAGTCTAATTACGCGTGCACCGTGTTTTCCGTTTTCGGTTTCAAAACATCCTAGCTGAAATAATCGAGTACTGGTGAAAACGTTTTCCGTTCAGTCTGTCCGAAAATGATGACGCCGCCGATGATGATGATTTTCGGACAACATTGGTGACGATATGGTGACGGTGAAGATCAAGATAACATCGTCAACGCCGAAAGACGATGACGACGACGACGACGATAATGATAATGACGACATGGAAGACAACGAGGATGATGGTGACGACTCCGACGACGATGATAATGATGATGACGACGACGATGAAGACTACAACGATGATGATAGTGACGATGACGACGACAGTGTTGATGATAATGACGACGAGGACTATGAAGACGACAACGACGGTGATGGTGACGACGATGACAATGATGATGAAAACGACAACGACGACGATGTCGACGACGACGACGATGGTGCTCTATTTGATCGGGACTTTTACACCCTCCGGAGCAATAAGTCCCCACAGACGACAATCTGACATCAAGAGCAGTAGGCCCGTATAGTAAGCCATCGAACAAAAACACTCCCATCAGATTGAGGACAGCAATTGTTCCTCTCACAACAGTCGGCAAAACCACGCCGGACAGGCAGTCCCAGACACATTACACTGTCTGAGGCTGGCGCAATACCTCAGCAAGAGAAGGGAAATCCGACTTGCCAACCAAAGCCTGCCCGGAGACGCTCCGAACAATAGTTGAATGTTCAGGGCACCAAAAAGACATGCTTGTGTGTTTGAGGGGGGGGGGGAGGGAGGGGAAGAATGGGTTGGAAGGATATTCCCAAGTCAAGTCAAGATTTTTTTTCTTCTGTTTTTGTCATATATTATAGTTACAAGAACATTGCAATACAGCACATAACTATACAAAACAAGACAGTGGTAAGTGTCACTGTGTGCACTCCATGATTAACATAGGCCTACTAAAGTTACAGTATACAGGCCTATCACACACACACACACACACACACACACACACACACACACACACACACACACACACACACACACACACACACACACACACACACACACACACACAGAGCAAGCACACACACACAGAGCACACACACACACACACACACACACACAGAGCACACACACACACACACACACACACACACACACACACACACACACACACACAGGCCGTGAAAACGCCACAACAAGCCATTCCCTTCAATCCCACGCATTACTCCCCCCCTCCCCCCCCCCACCCCTACCCCCCCCCCCCCTCGGCTCCCCCGCATTGCCCACCATGCCAATGTCAACACCTACAGGTCTTGCGAGGGGGAAGACTATAAAAACAATTTAAAATAATATTCATTTGACAACACTGATCCGTTTACTCATCCCTTAAGGACAGAAATTTCAATTTCACACTAGGGTCACACTGGCAGGCCGGTTGTCACGAGGAAGTGGCGGGGCCGTTTTCTGAAGATCCTGCCGGCTGCCGTACAGCTTGGAGTGCAGACTGGTCTCTTCTGGCCACACTGCTGTGCGCGGTATTCACTGACAAACATGACTTCGTCATCCTGAAACGGTAACACTGAAATAAATGCACTTCACAGACTGAAACTTCACGAACTTCATATGAAACTGCGTCTGCAGCTGAGTCTGGTTGAAAAAGACAAATTGGTCTCTACACAGATGTATACTTTTTCCTTTTCTTCCACACTTCCAATCATTTGAGTTGGTGCTTTTTTTAAAACTACTTTATTATCCCTTTCGGGAAATTCGGGCTGCTTCCCCTGGGGGAAGCGTATCGCCGCGGTGCAGCGCCACCCAATACCTATCCTATATTTTTTTTTACAATTTAGCTTCGGGAGGAAAGCCGGATAACCCGGAGAGAAACCCCCGATGAGCAGCCCGGTAGCCAGGAAAAAACGGTATCACATATCACAAGCTCGACCTGGGCTCGAAACCACGCTTCATCGCCATGACATTGGTGACGGCCGTTCAGTAGCGCAGCGGCTAAATCCGACGCGCTACCTATTAGACCACCGCTCACCCCCAGGAAGTCAGCTATTTATTTGACTTTGTGAGAGGTTTTGTTTTTATTTCTTTCTCTTTTCAGCTTTCCTCTCTCCCTCAAAACACAATATAATATTTCTCTGTCGACTAGGAAACATGTAATATTTCAGTAATATTTCAATTTTTTCAGTGTGGAGAGCTGCAAACTCGTCTCCCACAAGTTGACTGGTATTTGTCAGGGTGACGTCGGGGCTGTCTCTTATGGGGACAATTTTATTTCCTTATGTTGTGATGTTCTCTATCATATGGTTTCTTATATGAAGCCGTATGTCTGGTTCGAGTGGCTGCAACATGTGTGGGTGTGCGTGTGTGTGGAAGACATTACGGCGACAAACGAATTCCCATTGAATTTTACGACCGAATGGTAGAGCAATGGACTCTCAACGCTTGGGTCGTGAGTTCGCATCCCGGCTGGGGCCAAATATTTGTGCTGGCTTTTTCATCGTTGCCCCGTCTTTGATATTACCCGTATGTGGTGGAAAAGGACGTTAAATCCCTAAACACCCACCCCACTGAATTTTACAGAAGCAAATAACAATTTTGTATTGTGTATGTGGTCGTCAAGACTGATTTCTAATAGATTAGCACGCAGGTAAGTGCATTCAACCATGACATTGGAAAGGGCTGTGCACCGGAACGGTAGAAAACTCTTTCTGGCAGACAATTTTTATTGCCCCTGAAAGACAAACATCTCGAGGCTTCCTCGATAGCTCAGTAAAGCCAATCCCAACGACCATGCAAATCGCCTACATCTTGTCTACATCTTAATAATAATAATAATAATAATAACTGACCCCAACAAGCACGCTCACGTGAATCACACACATTCTCTCACAGACTGGAGATAAACACATTACAATCACGTGGTGCGAAGGGTCAGCTCAGCTATTTAAAAATCGGAATTTAGGATTGCATTTATTTTTCAAATCTTGTGGGCTGAACATTTCTTAAGCAGAGGGGGAGGAAGCCGGAGTACCCGGAGAGAACCCCCGACGATCGGCCCGAATGAACGGTGCCACATACGAGAAGAAAAAAATCTTTGCCCCGCCGGAGTGGGACTCGACCCCCTGACCTCTCGCATTGGTGACAAGTCTCTTAACCACTAGACCACCGACCGCCCCAGCTTCCGTCTTATCGCTTCTGTCTTGAGCGCACAATAACCTCACACAAAACAACGTCTGTTAACGGCATTACGGTGCCTCTTGAAACATGCAGGGAAGGGAATATGAACGCGCTAAGAACCCTGTCGGCGATTAATCAGACGAAAGCCGCATCGTTACCCGGTCACCAGACGGTCTTCAGGCGATAGGCCACCACAGGCGGCTCTGTATTGGCTGAGTGTTTGAAAGGCCGATGACACACGGGAGTGTTTTTAGTCCGAACAAACAGCGAACATGGTGTTTTCTGTAATTCTCGTGCGACATGCCTTCGCCCTATTTTGTTGTTGTTGTTGTTGTTGTTGTTGTTGTTGTTGTTGTTGTTGTTGAGCTGTTCTCCATGTTTGTTCGAACAAAAACGTCTCCCGCTTGTCTTGAGCCCTAATCGGGGTACTATCCAGACAAAGCGAGGGAAACACATGTACCCGCATCACGGTCGCTGTACCTGGTGCGTGTACTACTCTGAAAATGAAATTGCTGAGGTGGCATGTAAAAGTCGGGGTTAGGGAGTTTAGCCCCGGGTTAGAGTCTAACCTCGAACTAAACTAGCTCTAGGGTTAAATTTTCTTTTGTTTTTTTGTTTTAAATCAGGAAGCGGGTCCATTCCAGCAAGGTGCCTATGCCGTTATAGAAGGATTTTTGTCTTTCTTTCTTCCCTTCCTTTTATATTTAATTTTGTTTTGGAGTTTCCTTTGTCCTAGTCTGGGTTAGGCTCGTAGCCGTGGGTTAAATTAACCTCGAGTTATTCATACGGGCCCTGAGTTGGCCCTTTGCACCACGTGATTGTTATGTGTCCATGTCCATTACGTATGCAATGTAAAACACACACACTGGGGAATCTACAGATTTCATCCAGCGTGTGTGTGTGTGTGTGTGTGTGTGTGTGTGTGTGTGTCTGTGTGTGTGTGTGTGTGTGTGTGTGTGTGTATGTGTGTGTGTGTGTGTGTGTGTGCGTGCTCGCGCGGGTGCGGCGGAAAAAGTATAAGGCAGCATCAACAACAGCATTAATCAAGCCCCACTCGGAAATCCCTTTATCACAAAGTGCATCCAACTTTATGAAGAGCGACGGCATGTGCTAATTATGTGTCATTACAAATTAGCGCGTAGTATCCAGAGTGTACTTACCTGCCGTGTTCGTATCACGAACCAACGTAGTCTGGGCAGGCTCGCTAATTGTACGTAATAACGAAAGGGGGATAGGGCTGGTATGATTCAGCAGCATGGCACACTGTAGTTTCCGGTAATCACAGTCTGCGGTCATTTCTGATTAACTTGAGGCTTTGGCGTGGTCTTGATGAGGTATGATGATACAATGAGCACGCACTGGGCTGTTGCATGTAGATTCCTATTAGTATATCTGAATAAGCGCTGCTGGAGACTGAGGAGAAATCTGGTTGTGTAGTCATATAGGTACAGCTCAATCAGCACAGTTGGAAATTGAGGAGTAACTGGGATTAGTTGGGACGGACAGGGCTTTAGAAGTGGACGTTAGGCAAAAGGATGTGTGTGTGTGTGTGTGTGTGTTTGTGCGTGTGTGTGTGCGTGTGTGTGTGCGTGTGTGTGTGCGTGTGTGTGCGAGCGAGCGTGCGTGCGTGTGCATGTGCGTGCGTGCGTGCGTGTGTGTAAAATGCAAGCTGCACTCACAAAATTCCTTTCAACGAACGTTCGGACATATTGCGAGCGAGGCAACCTTTTACATCTACTGACATAACTTTATTCCTGAATCAGGGCCCTTTCCGTTCATCCCACAGACACCTCAGTGAAGAAAGCTCTCATTGTTCTCAACAGAAAGATAACCCTTTCTCACTGCAGTGTCCACGTTCCTGTGAGCAAAATTAATTGGACGCTCACAGGTCTGTCCCGTCGCGGTCGCCTCAGTGAAGAAAGTTCCAACTGTTCTCAACAGCAAGATCACTGTTCCTCTGTGTCCAGTTGCAGAATTTTCCGGAAGCTTACAGACATGTCTGCCCGACGTATCAGTCTCAGTGAAGGAAGTTCTCATCATCGGTGAGTTCACTGCTCTCTGACGTTGAAGACTCGTCGCTGTCCGACCCTGACTCGTCGTCTTCCTTCCCGCCACAGGCGTAGCACTTGCGCTTAATGTCTCCCCAGCACTCCTTGCAGTAACCCCAGTTGCACCCCACGGTCTGGCAGCGCACGAAGTCTTTGCCCTCGGGGTCCTTGCAGACCAGACAGGTGTCCTTGGAGGCAGCGAGGAAGCGGAGGCACCAGCACAGCCTGGGGAACTGTAGTTTCAGGGCATTGATCACGCTGGTCTTTGTCTCCAGCGTCCGGTCGCGTATCTGGGAGAACACAGTACGGAGTCACTTCACAGTCATGTTTTGTATGTTATATATCTGATAGTCCCGGGGGGGGGGGGGGGGGGGGGGTGGGTTGCTAAGACTCGGATGCTGCTAATCAATTGCCATCTAATGGTGGCTGGCATAATAGATAACTAACTCTGCTAACAACGACAGGGGTGGGTGTTTGGGAGTTTAACGTCCTTTTCCACCACATAAGGGTGATATCAAAGACGGGGCAGCGAGAAAAAGGCCAGCACAAATATTTTGGCCCCAGCCGGGATTCAAACTCACAACCCGAGCATTGAAAGTCCAACGCTCTACCATTCGGCCACCCCGGCTCACCGCTATCAATGACAGAGTTATGATAAAAATAAAGAACACTTTTATTTTCGCTGACATTTTAACAAAATATTCCGCCTCTCCTTATGCAGCAAAAAATCAAAATAAGTTGTGTTGGTTACGCTGAACCGCGGCGACGCGCTTTCCAGCAAAATTATCATCATCATCATCGTCGTCGTCAGCATCACCGTATGCTGAAATTTGTCCTTTTGTTTAGACAGTACATGTCGACATGCTTAGCTGGCTAAATTATCATTCTGCCCTGAGCCGTTTTCTGTGGATTCAGAGCTTTTTCCTCCTCAAAGAAAAACGGTTTTCAGAGACAGAAGGGAATTGTTGGAGAGAATTAGTGACTGCTTTGTGACAGCTCAGGCCTGTTCTTGACCTTTGGGAATCCCTTTGGAAGACGGGAAACGATGCTGCATGAGTGTACTTTGTTCTTGTCATCCTGTCTTGGTTTCTCTTTCTGCTGACGCCTCCGCCGCTGCACTAATCGTCTTAGCGATCTTTGTGATTAATAGCTGTTGCTAATATTTCCCGCTGCCGTCACCGCTAATGGCCGCTATGGAAACGGCAGGGGGTGTTTATCACAGTCATGGTGGAGGACACAGCACCCGCTAAGCGTCGTAAGGATGTGCCTCCTTTGCCGTCCAGCAACACACTGATCATGATCTACAGCTCGCCTTGGCATTGATTGTTCAAAGTCCAAGAGACGCAGGGAATCATGAAAGTGCGACAGAGATGACTGTGTCCTTGCCAATCACCTTTCTCTTTTCCTTCCGCATGATGTTTGCGGCTTTTTCTTGTTGTTGTTGTTGTTGTTGTTGTTGGTTTTTTTTCTCTCTTTTTCTTTTTTTCCCCGGAATTGCAACCGGAGTTTTATTCGTCTTTGTTGATCGACAGGTGTATATTTGTTTGATTCCATAGACAAAGTGGATGGATAAATAAAGTTTTGTTGTTAAAGTTACTTGGCTGTTTTCGTGCGTGGTCTTTCGATTGTATTGTCTGTACCTGGGGATATTTGTGCGCATGCGTGTGGTTGTCTGTGCATGTTGTCTTGTTCGGTTTACAGATGCGGCTTTTTGTTGAATCAAGACCTGTAGAAACAGTCACCCAGTTATTTGGTCCCGAAGGTTTGGAATTCACTTCCTCTGCATGTCCGTCAGTCTCCACCTTTCACAGTTTTTAAAAACAAACTAAAAACCCACTTCTTCCAGTCAGCCTTCTCTCCCTCTTAGTTAATTATCTGCGAAATGGTCTTTGTTGCTTGCGCAACTCTATCCGTCTGTAAATACTCATCCTCCCCCCCCCCCCCCCAGCTTATTTTATCGAGATCCCAGCTGTATGTTATGAGATGTGTGTGTGTGTGTGTGTGTGTGTGTGTGTGTGTGTGTGTGTGTGTGTGTGTGTGTGTGTGTGTGTGTATCTCCGTGTGTGTGTGTAATTGTAATTGTAGAGCGCTCTGAGATAGCGTCTGCTGGGATACTGCTCTACATAAAAGCAATTTATTATTATTATTATTATTATTATTATTATGACGACTTGGAGCTATTGTTAAGATCTTTCTTGATGAGATCTTCACGTCTCAATCTCTACTTACCTGCTTGCGAACACGATGGCGCATGTGTCGTAAGTACCCCTTCCGTTTCTTCAGCAGTTCGTTATAGACATACAGCACCCTTCGTTTCTCCCGCTTCCGGTAAAAGAAGGCGCATATCGCCCTGCGCAGGCGCAGTCCGTATGCTTCAGACAACATGAAAAGCCACGTGGCTAAGTAGATAAGCATGACACGGGCGTTCTTCCAAATGCTCGGAGGTGTGGCCTACATGTCAAAACAAACCAAAAGGAAAAATGCATGTGGTCTTTCGCAAAATTCAAGGCAATGCTTTCATGCAGATTTCACAGTGGAAAGGTTTTGTATTAGACTAGATAATTCCATCTTTGTTATATCAACTTATGTTTCGGTACAGTTTCGCTCTTGAATGCGACTGTACGCTCGACATGCTCTATCTGTCGCGATTTCTGCAGTTTTGATTCCACGACTGTTATTTGCACCCATTACGATGACATTCTTTAACAATATAACCATGTAACTGGGGTACGTGTGTGCCCTAATGCTACAACAGTACCGGCGCCGAGGCTAGCACACTCCGTTTTCGGCCGGCTGAGGGGTTTGCTTCCATTGCAGACTGCCTTGAAACCATGGGCTGTGAGCTCTGCCTGCCCATTCTGGGTGTTTGAGGCGCATCCAGAGCGCAAGGTGCACCCAGCCGATGACCTGTGGCCATCTTATGGCTGACACCGCCAGTTGGTCTGGGGCTGCTTCTTCGTCCAATCTGAAATGGATTGGCTTATCCCGCAGCTAACCCCTAGCCTAGGCCTAAGCTAAAATCCTAACCCCAAGCTAAGGGCCCCCCCCCCCCCCCGCCCCCCCCCCCTACATGGTCCAACCCTTGTCGTGGGGTAGTGGCTTGTGCACCTCAATGACCCAGAGAGCTACGCCAGCGGGAGCACGTGCTCCTGGCAGGGTCACCCAAGCTGGACAGGTCGAAGGGTAGAGGTCAGACGAATGTGGACCACCTCTCCAAGAGGCTAAACGGGTTTGCGTAGGGTTAACAGCCCTACCTGTAAAAAAACATAACGTTACAGAAGCATCGACAGCAACAAACCAAAACATTCACCTGGGCAAGGAAGGGTCTCCATCCCGGAGACCTATGACGCATTGCAGTGAAAGCCGAAAGGAAGCTGCAAGGCCGACCCCCCTTCTAACACCCAGGACAACGACGAGAGTAGCCACATGGAACATCAGGACTATGTATGAAGTAGGAAGGACCACACAAGTAGCAAGAGAGATGAAGAACTACAAGATAGGAGTACTGGGACTGAGTGAGACAAGGTGGCTACAGACAGGACAGCTGAGATTTTCATCGGGAGAGCAATTGCTGTACTCGGGACACACAGAGGATGGAGCCCCCCACACTGAGGGCGTGGCCCTGATGCTGGCACCGGAGGCACAGCGGGCACTCATCGGCTGGGAACCTGTCAACTCCCGCATCATCGCAGCCAAATTCATCACCAAGAAGAAAGACATCAAGCTGAACATCATCCAGTGCTACGCTCCCACCAATGATGCGGAAGAGGAGAAAAAAGATGACTTCTACCAACAACTGCAGACAGTGATAGATAGAGGAGGAGCCAAGGACATGACCATACTTATGGGAGACTTCAACGCCAAGATTGGATCAGACAACACAGGCTATGAGAACACCATGGGAACACACGGACTGGGACAGATGAACGAAAATGGCGAGCGCTTTGCAGACTTTTGTGCCCTGAACCAGCTGGTGATAGGAGGCAGCATCTTCCCACACAAGCGCATCCACAAGGCCACATGGAGATCGCCGGACCATGTCACGGAGAACCAGATTGATCACATCTGCATCAGCCGGAAGTTCAGGAGATCGTGGCGAGATGTGCGCGTGATGAGGGGTGCCGATGTATCATCAGACCACCACCTTCTTGCAACAACACTGAGACTTCGGCTTAAGAGACACACCAACGCCAACAACACACGGACCAGGTACAACGTTGGCCTACTCAGGAACACAGAGACACAAGCAGCATTCCGGATCAGCCTTTCCAACAGGTTCCAGCCACTGCAAGACCTGATAGAAGACAGTGGAATGGATATCGAGACACAGTGGGAACACAGCAAGAAACTCTGGCACGACACATGCGAAGAGGTCCTTGGCAAGAGAAAGACCCAACACAAGGAATGGATCTCTGCTGATACCATCCAGAAGCTGGAAGTTAGGAAAAAGAAGAAAACTGCACTGAACACGAGCCGAACAAGAAGAGCTAAGGCAAAGGCACAGGAAGAATACACAGCAGCTGACAGAGAAGTGAAGAGGAGCACCAGAAAGGACAAGAGGGACTACATCGACGACCTGGCCAATCAAGCAGAGGAAGCAGCTGGACAAGGGAACCTAAAAGACCTGTACCAGGTGACCAAGAAGCTCGCGGGCAAATTTCAGCAGACAGACAAACCAGTGAAGGACAAGAACGGGCACCCACTGACAACAACTGAGGAACAGCTGAAGCGATGGGCAGAACACTTCAGGGAGCTGTTAAATCGCCCCATCCCTGAAACACCACCAGACATCCCGCCAGCTGAGACAGAACTACCCATCAACTGCGACAAGCCCTCTAAGGCGGAGATCAGGAAAGCCATCATGACACTGAGAAATGGGAAAGCTGCAGGGCCGGACGAGATACCAACAGAAGCCATCAAAGCAGACACAGAGACAGCCGTCAACATGCTGCACAGCCTATTCAGCAAGATCTGGGAGAAGGAAGAGGTGCCAGCCCAGTGGAAAGAAGGGATCGTCATCAAGCTGCCAAAGAAAGGGGACCTCAGGGACTGCAGCAACTACCGAGGGATCATGCTCCTGTCAGTGCCAGGCAAGGTTCTCAACAGAATTCTACTGGAGAGGATGAGGGAGGCAGTCGACCCTATGCTCCGAGACCAGCAGGCGGGCTTTCGCAGGAACAGGTCCTGCGCTGACCAGATCGCCAGCCTACGCATCATCGTTGAGCAGTCACTGGAGTGGAACTCCCCCCTCTACATCAACTTCATAGACTATGAGAAGGCCTTCGACAGTGTAGACAGAGAGGCGCTGTGGAAGCTGCTAAGGCACTATGGAGTTCCCGGGAAGATCATCTCCCTGATCCAGTGCACCTACAAAGACATGAGCTGCAGGATTGCCCATGCCGGCCAGTTGTCAGAAAGCTTCGAGGTGAAGACCGGAGTCCGCCAGGGATGCCTGTTGTCCCCGTTCCTCTTCCTACTGGTCATCGACTGGATCATGAAGACCACCACAACAGGCAGGAAAAACGGGATACAGTGGACACTCTGGACGCAGCTGGATGACCTCGACTTTGCGGACGACCTGGCGCTCCTGTCTCACAGCCACAGCCAGATGCAGGACAAGACTACATGCCTGGAAGCCACATCAGCCGGAACAGGGCTCAAGATCAACAGGAGGAAAACCGAGCTGATGAAGATCAACACCACTGCCAACACACCAGTCACAGTCGGTGGAGAGTCCATCAGGGAGGTAGAGTCCTTTGTCTACCTGGGGAGTGTGGTTGATGGACAGGGAGGCACAGACCGAGACGTCACAGCCAGAATCGGCAAGGCAAGAGCAGCAATGGTCATGCTGAAGAACATCTGGGCATCCAAAGTTGTCAGCATAAGAACCAAACTTCGCATCTTCAACTCCAACGTGAAGTCAGTTCTGCTCTACGGATGCGAAACATGGAGGACAACGAAGACGATGCAGCAGAAGATCCAGACATTTCTCAACACCTGTCTGAGGCGCATCTTCAACATCCGATGGCCAGAGAAGATCCGGAACGAAGAGCTGTGGGAGCGAGCAGGGCAGGAACCAGCGGCCAAGCAGATCCTGCGGAGGAAGTGGGGCTGGATTGGACACACCCTCAGGAAGCCAGCATCCAGCACCACACGCCAAGCCCTGACATGGAACCCACAGGGGAAAAGGAAGAGAGGCCGGCCTCGCAACAGCTGGAGGCGGGACACTGAGGCAGAGTTATATAAGCAGGGGACCAACTGGACTGGAGTGGCAAGAATAGCCCAGAACAGAGTGCGATGGCGAAGGGTTGTCGATGGCCTATGCTCCACGTGGAGCCAGGGGCCTAAGTAAGTAAGTAAGTAAGCTAAGGGCCGTCCCCCTATCCGTCACCGGGGGACCCACTGGGTTGGGGATGGTCGCTCCACCCAGCTTTTACAAGATAAATATACAATTCCACAAAATAACTTACGCTATCAAGCGATCATTGAAAACATCGCAAACTATTCTTTTGAACCGCGAACGATTTTTAAACGAAACGCTTTTTTTTTTTCTTGAGAGAGAGAGAGTTTCTCTGTGAGTTCATCAGTTCAAAAGTGATTGGTAAGCCACAGAGAAACCTTCAGGCGTTTTTTGAGCAGCAGGTCACCAGGAAGGCCAGTTCCATCTTAGGCATTCATGCTCAGTTGCTCACATTCTGTATAGAGAGTTTGAACGTTTTCCTTCTGGTCGAAGATTCAGAGCCCACTTCTGTAAAACTAACCGTCGAAAGTTCTCTTTTATCCCAACTGCAATATCCCTTCTCAACGAGAAGCACTGAGTGCCATAATTACTGTGATGTATTTTAATAAGCTGCTGTTTCCGCTTCTGTGATGCTTGTGATACTTGTCTGTGATTTTTTTTTTTTTTTTTTAAGTTGCCTCATGCTTATAATTCTCCGGTTAGTCACCAAGTGCAGGATAGGTGTGTGTGTGTGTGTGTGTGTGTGTGTGTGTGTGTGTGTGTGTGAGAGAGAGAGAGAGAGAGAGAGAGAGAGAGTACAATTATATGAATTTATTTATCTTAACTTCTTTATGTGTCTTATGCTCGCCCGCATGAATTGCCCTACGGGGATAAATAAAGTATTTTTGACTTGACTTGACTTTGACTTAGTGTAGACCGCTTTCATGTATTCTTTGGATATGTTTTCTGAAAATGGGATTTAGTGGGTCTAGTGATTGAGGTATCCGACATCGAATACTGAGCTGTCAGGGCAGGAATTAGGTGGGATTTTCTTTCCAAAAATCGAGTCAAAATCACCTGCAGACTCGTTTATGGTACCGCTGTCTCGCCGTCATGTACACACACACACACACACACACACACACACACGCACGCATAACGTGAAAAAATTCAAACGGGAGGGGCCGCGGAACAGAAAAACTGTCACACGCTGTGCATGCAGGAAAAGTAACAACAATGGGTGGCGCCGCCCTGTGGCGACACGCTCCGACCAAGTGTGTGTGTGGGGGGGGGAGGGGGGGGGTGCAGCCTGAATTTCCCTTACCATGGTAAGTGGACTATAGAATATACCAATACCGATACCAAACCAATCAAGGCAAAGTTCGAACACAAAAACGTAAATGTGTGTGAAGGAACTAACAAGAAATTCTCTCCGTTCACAGACTGGGGTTGATCAACAAACCATCACAAGAGTGGAAAGGCAATCCTGGAGTGGTTGGCGAGGAGCTGCGCAAACCTACTTGAATTACCGAGCACAATGGCTGTGTGTACACAACATGAGCGTTGTGTCATTCATTTTCCTATGCTTGGGGGACGATACCAGCACGTGTAGAGCGAATAATGTTTGCTGAACAGCTTTCGTTTGGCGTGGGAAGGCTCTTGATTTGTGTGGCCTTTGCAAAACCAACCACTTTCACGCTGAATACCTGCCACGCGAAATATGAATTTATGGACTAGGTGTGTGGGTGATGTAAGGGTCTGTCAACAGCTAAGGTCACGCGAAAGACGAGGGCACAGAAAACAAAATCAAACGTATAAATGTTTACCCTCTATATTTGGAACTGAACAGAGGATCAGGAAGCATGGATTCAGCCGGGAGACAGTTTTGGGCATGGCAGGGCCCGTGTTAGTCATGGTACCTCTTTCCTGTAATCGAGGATGTGACTTCCCCGATCACTCATGGGTTACCCGAACTAGGCCCGTGTGAAACGAAGCCAACATTGGAGCAGTCTCAGAGACGACAATGAGGAGATGGGTTTTTTCCGACCGCAGAGATGCTGTCATGAACTGAACTGAACTGAACAGATAGAGCCTATTTGAAGAACAGATTAACGTCTTAGCCAGTTGGCGCCAAATACACGTGTTCCTCTAAGCACTGGACACTGTGGGCTCCAAGACAAAAAAAAGCAGCAGCTAACACGTCTCAGGAGACTGGGTCCGGCAGATTAAGCACTGTGGATGTGGCTCAGAGGTCCAAGCCAGTTCTACAAGTCTGCCCACATCTGGAGATGCCAGTTTGCCAATTCTTCTGGCCAGCCAATACCGACTTTGGCATCATGCTGCTCCATCTTCCTCTCATATGTACGTGGGGGGGGGGGGGGATTTGACGTCGATAATGCCCGATTAACTGGGAGCGGGCAAATCCCATGCAGCATAATCTCTTAACGACCACTCTTAGCCTCTGAAAACGTCGGTAGAAGTTACGTGAGGCAACAAGAAGGCTGGCGAGTTGACTGTACGTACTTATACCATACATTTCGCGTTTGTGCTGGGGATTGCTTGCCACAGAGGGACTGTGACTTCCTTCTGAATACATCATCGCTATTTCCGAGTTTTTTCGCACGGTAGAGTCACTGCCGCTTTCCGAGTTTTCGCGAACACGAGGGCCACTGTCATTTTCGAATTTCGCGATCACTAGGACAACTGTCATTTTCGAGTTTTCACGATCACTAGGACAACTGTCATTTTCGAGTTTTCGCAGTCACTATCGGGCCACTGTCATTTTCGAGTTTACTCGATTTTGGGTAGCGATGGTAACAATTCCGAAAACCTCTCAACCCTTTTCTCAACCCTATTCTTTTTCCAAAGTAACCACAACAGTATAATGTTGGGTAAAAGGTGAATAGCACTGGCAGTGACGTAATTTCGATACTATCTGGGAATGGCGAGCAGAACTTTAACAGTGAGTGGCAGGCCGCAAAGCGTGAAGGTAGTTTACAGTACAAATTTAATTAAAAAATACTTTATTTGTCCCTTTCGGGCAATTAAAAAAAACTTAAAAGGTACGTTATGGTATGATAGATTGAGTATGGTATGCTATTGAGAATGGTAGGCTTCTCTCCTCGTAGGCACTTTTAAAAACGCTCAAGGCACCGCAGGGCTGGAGAACGAAGCAGCGATAGCCTACTTAAACTGGAACCCTGCTATCCTTTCTGGTGCGTGCTACATATATATTCCACGTCACCGACCATCGCCTACTCTTCTTGGGCGTTAGATGTTTGGCGTGACTTTAGTCTGCTGTGGCTGCTAAATGTTAAACATTACCCGGGGCAGACAGTCTTCGTTGGAGGTGATGGAGTCCAGTTTGTGGTGACTGTTGAAGGTGGTGAGGAACATCCGGACGATGGACGCCATGAAGCCCGTGCCGAACACGTCGATCTTGACGTACTGTTCGCCTGTACAGCCAGCAAACATCAGGGTCATGTATGAGTGGTAATTAATGAAAAATCAAAAACCACTGACAGTATTGCTGGAGTGCTGTTCAGGTTAGTAATTGACGTGGTAGGAAGGCTTAGCCAAGTTTGCTGGGGATAGCGGGAACTATCCAATATGTCTCTGGAGCAATTCCAAAGTATTTGTTCAAAAGTGAGACGTCAGTTACGCATGTTTTTCGAAATCTGATTACACAGTTTCTGCTTTGCCGAATTGTTCTTAAAATATGAATAGAACAAGCGTACGTTGTTTGGACATAAATATTTAGGTAAAAGCCAGTCTGGATACTGAGGGTGGGGTGGGTGGGTGTTTGGGAGTTTAACGTCCTTTTCCACCACATAAGCTGGATACTGAGAAACATGCGTAACCGACGTCGATTTTCTAACAAAAAATTGTTGGAATTGTGCTCTGGTTATTTCCATGGTTACTATGCTCTGTGTGTGTGTGTGTGTGTGTGTGTGTGTGTGTGTGTGTGTGTGTGTGTGTGTGTGTGTACGCGCGCGCGCGCGCCAGACTCGCAAGCTGAGGCTACAGAAACTGCATTAGAAGTGTTACTTACAACAACAGCAAGTGCTACCACTGTGACAACTACAACAGCATTACCCTGCTGATGATACTCGATCTTGCTGTTCCTCTTGATGACGTTCAGAACCCACACAAACAGAAAGTCTATGTACATGATGATGACGCTGACGAAGGCCTGGAAGACCAGCTTGGCCGTCCCTGGCTTCAGATCGCGAGTCTCTCGCGCCATCAGCGCCCGATTGGTGGGGAAGATCATCTGCTGCTTCTCGGATCTCTTCAACGGCAGGAGCTTCTTCTTGCCGGCTGCCTTCCGCCGCGCGTCAATTCTGTTGGACAAGAATGTGTTGGCATTGTTATTGCGGCAACCCTTCTGTTATTTTCCTGGGCCTGCATGTAAAAGTCAGGGTTCGGGAGTTTAGCCCCGGGTTTAGCCTCGAACTAAATTAGCTCTAAGGTTAAATGTTCTGCTGTTTTTTGTTTTAAATCAGGAAACGGGTCCATTCCACCATGGTGCCTACGCCGTTATAGA
Organism: Batillaria attramentaria; assembly: GCA_018292915.2. Lineage (NCBI taxonomy): Eukaryota > Metazoa > Mollusca > Gastropoda > Batillariidae > Batillaria > Batillaria attramentaria. Next base: position 601,261 of record JACVVK020000085.1, read on the forward strand.
AGGATTTTTGTCTTTCTTTCTTCGCTTCCTTTTTCAGTTAATTTTGTTTTGGGGTTTCTTTTGTCCTAGCCTCTACATACGGGCCCTGGATTCCTCGAGGCCTGGTCAAGTTATAGCAGTAGCCTGCTCGCCATGACGTGTCGTGAATGCCTACAAAGTCTTCAGATATCAGAATTCAGAGAAAATTAATGTCTCATTCTGTTCTGTTTGGGGAGCACGAAGCTGATTGGTTGATCGTTGGGGTAGCTGTCGCCAATTTACTCATGAGCTTCCTTCTTCCTTCTTCTTACTTCCTTTTCTTCCTTCCTTCCTTTTTTCTTTATTTCTTTCCTCCCTGCGAATAAACAAGAAGAGAGAGGGGTGCAAAAATCCCCTGAGAAGTGTTATCAGCAAACTCTGCCCATGGCCTCAGGAGGATAAATGTCAGCTTTCCAAACGCCGCTTTGCTCAACGGTTCTGCTCCCCGGCTGCTCAGGGAGAACGGAAAAAAACTGCTGAAAGTAGCAGTGACGAGCAATGGTGTGTGTGTGTGAGTGTCGGGGGGGGGGGGGGGTCGGAGGCGCGTAAAAGGCGGATGTTCCAAGATCACTAGGCGTCGCACAAAGCGACGTTTGCTTGTGCGCTTGTAGGCTCTCGAAGCAGTCCTCCCTAATGATTAGTACAGCTCCGAATGCAGTACCCTGAAGCCTGCTGACTGTACGACCGAAATTCAAACCACCCGAAGCTTCTATCTTCAGCGAGTGACCGCAGCACTTTCCTACACGCCCTGCTTTCCGCTTTGATAAGAGCCTTCAGTTGCCGCAGTGCTACGCTGTTGGAATATAACTGCATGTGTGTGCCTGGCACTCCTGTTCGACCATCGAGAGCAATGCTGACCATGACATCATCAGCTTGTTGTAGAACGGATGCGGTGTGTTTGGAGGTGACTGACAAGTCATTCGTGCAAGAAAGTCACGCCCACATGTAAGGCATTTGTGCCTGGGTCCGGGAGGTGCTTGCAGCTGTGGCCTTTCCAGCGGCACGCATGTATCGTACGTCCTGGATTCTCAGCTGTTCTCCTGTGTCAGATCCACGTGTGGTTTTGCCGGGCGACATAGGACGTTCTTGTGCAAGGATCTCACAGCTGGTGACATCAATGCTGAGACTCTTAAAGGACACTAAAAGAGTCCTTGAAACGTTTCTTCTGCCCTCCAACGTTTCTTCTGTCCTCCTACGTTTCTTTTGTCCTCCAACGTTTCTTCTGTCCTCCATCTGTACTGAGGAGCTGGTTTGGGAGAGATGTCCGTCAGGCATGTGAACCACATGTCCCGCTTATCATACCTTGGACATCTGTAGCAGGCTGAAGACGCTTGGAAGGTCCGCTCCTGTCACTACTCCAGTGTCGAGTATCCTGTCCTGCCACCTGATCTTCAGTGTCTTGCGGAGGCAGCTCATGTGAAAGTGGTTGAGTTGCCTTGCGTGTCTGGCATGACGTGTCTGTGTGTACCATGAGTCGTTGCACTGCCACACTGTATGTAAGAGGGGGTGTAAATAGTGTGTGTGTGTGTGTGTGTGTGTGTGTGTGTGTGTGTGTGTGTGTGTGTGTGTGTGTGTTTTAAGCGCAGCGAGTGCTTGGAATTTGGAGAGCAGCGTTCTATTAAAACTATGTATCATTATTATTATTCCTGTGCAACGATGTTGGACTTCTAATGCTCGGGTCGTGAGTTCGTATCCCGGCTGGGGCCAAATATTTATGCTGGCCTTTTCATCATTGCCCCGTCTTTGATATCACCCGTATATGGTGGAAAAGGACGTTAAGCACCCCCCCCCAACACCCACCCACCCCTGTGGAAGGATGTTTGACACTACCTGAACAGCTAAGAATGGTCTGTCAGCCTGAATATGTCGGAAGATATGCTTTTAACTGAAGGCAGAAAGATGGTCTGAGCACAAGCTAGCGATGAGTGGCGTTGAAAGAGTTGGAGGAGAATGTTTGATGCTCAGGCCAGAAGAAAGAGGAGGCTGCCCATTATTACGTCAATACGTTCGATCCAGCTAACACTTGATCCCGTTTGGAGTGTTGACGTTCAGTCTCGCGGCCTGCGCTGAAACTGTCAGCCCGGTGCCTGAAGCAGGTGGTTGAAGTGTTCATGTCAACGGTGGCGCCATCTGTAATTACCGCCCCTGATTCCACGTCAGAATTCAAGTGATTCTATTGGACCACGCTCCTCGCTCTCGTCATGTCACGCGCGACGCTAGACGTGGCGCCAAGATCGATTACTGCTTGTCGTGTTTTAAAATGGCGAAATTTGCACGTGTTGATACTAATTTAAGTTTTTGTTGATTTTTGTGTCGGCGTCCTCTCTCTCTCTCTCTCTCAAGAAGCTGTAGTTGTTGCAACGGCAAGTTGTAATACTGGTTTGCGGACCAAAAACTTCCACCGTTGGAAAATAAAGGTTCTTTCATTTCATATCTCTCTCTCTCTCTCTCTCTCTCTCTGCTCTGTGTGTGGTTTGGGGGGGGGGGGGAGGTGGCGACAACTGAGTTTGTAAACAGATTGACAATGCTTTAAACACACACACACACACACACACACACACACACACACACACACACACACACATCTTCAGTGCACCTGACCCACCTTCGAAAGTAGGAGGTGACATACACGTTGTCGTGCTGAAAGTTAGTCAGGAACCCTTTCTGGTAGTCGTAGGCCTCTTTGAACACCAGCAGGAAGGTGAAGGTCAGAAGGCGTTTGCAGATCAGCAACAAGAAGTTGACCCACTGTGCTTTTGACTCATACTCGTTCATCACTCCAGCTTTGATTTCCTCCGCTGATATGAAGTTTAGAGGTGTTCCCGGCCCCACAAGTCTGTATTGTAGGTTCACCTGCAGGGTCAGTGGCACACCTTAATTATATCTCAACAAAGATGTGGGGTTTTTTAATGTTTTGTTTTGTTTGTTTGGTTTCGTTGTTGTTGTTGTTGTTGTTTTATTACTTTACTTTCCCGAAAGGGACAGTGTGTGTGTGTGTGTGTGTGTGTGTGTGTGTGTGTGTGTGTGTGTGTGTGTGTGTGTGTGGTGAGGGAGGGATGATCGAGTTCGGCGGAGAGGTGTGAGGTGGTGGAAGAGGAGGAAGAAGCCATAACAAAAGCTTGTCTCCAATACTGGAATCCCGATTCACGACACCAGAGAGTCCAACGCCCCACCAGCTCGTCTTCTCCTCCCCCTCCCCTCCCCCTCCCCTCTCCCTCCTCACCCCCTCCCCTAGCTGCGAATACTAGTCTTAGTTGCTTTCGCGGCGTTCAGCCCCACATAACCAAGGCCGCTGCTACACGTTGCCAGGATTGGTACTTGCAGGACTGGAAACGCAGGAAACCCTAAGGGCCGGTGCATACTAGCGTCGGTGCTACATCGCACGCACGCACGCGTGTCGCGCCTTGCATGCTGCACGCGCGGTGGGGCTCTCACACGTGGAGGGCGCGCCGCGTGCTGCTTCGGAGATCTCGCCACGAGACAGTGCTTCTGAGTGTGCGATGGAATGCGAAATTAGGGATCTGAAACGTATCATAAACTTCAGGCTCATTGCTCGCAGTCTGATTAGAGACTGGTGATCGAGGCCATGATAACTTGATAGAATTTAGCTACAACAAACCCGGCTTTGCTGTAGAATGATATCGTAGACGATGAGAGATCAGTGACTGACACTGAAGCCAGCGGTTTGTCTAGTTGTATTCACTCCATTTATGTATTTACCGTAGTGTGAGTCAGCGGAGAGTGACACAACAAAACAGCATACCCGTCGATTGTGATATATGAATCGAGCTGGAAATTGTAGAGGTTTTCCTGTTCACGATACAGGTCGATGAGGCGAAACATTTTGTCTTCGCGCAATTCCGCCATCTTGGAAGAGAAGAGGATGGCGAGTGCTGGCCCTTGCTGGCTGGCTCTTCTGATTGGCTGAAACCACGCTACACGCGCGCGTCAAGCGCGCCGAATAGAACATTTCCTATCGCCGCGCGACAGAATTTTTCAATCGTGCTACGCCTGTCGCTTCGCGCTTCAAGGGGTTGCACATGTAGACGCGCGACAAAATTTGCTGTACGCGTGGCGCGACAATGTCGCGTGACGCCAGTGTGCAAGGGCCCTATGCAAGGCTCGATGCACACGAGCGTCAGCGTCAGCACCATGAAGCAAGCAGCGAAGGCTGTCTCGCATCATACGCCTCGCGTGAGCGCGCGGTGTGCGCCGTTTGCGTGCACACTTGGCTTCGGCGTCATTCGCCTGTACGGCTTGTTGCGCTGACCCACACTGCAAGCGCTGACCCACACTGCTTTCTGATTGGCTGAAAGCAAGTCTGCAGCGCGGCGCCGGCAGCAGAAATAGGACATGTTCTATACGCGGCGTCATAGGATTCCGACGCCTGGCACCATTGATGCCGTTGCCTGACGCCAGGCGCCGATGTCATGCACACGTGGGAGCGCCTTGAAACTGCCGCCGGGAGTGAGATCCGCCGCGCGGCATCATGACGCTGACGCTCGTGTGCATCGGGCCTAATTAAATTGCTGGCGGCCAGCTGGCAAATCCCCCTTGCCGGTGCCGGCGCGGGAATAGAAAGCCGTTCTATTTTTCCTGGCAGCCAGCTAGCCACAGGCAGCCCGTACAGCCAACTGACCAATCACTGCCCAAACCTTGCAACGCCGCAGGCTGCGTGAGCGCCAAAACCGCTGCCCGCTAGCAGGCAGCCGAGTACGGCAACACGCAGACTGGCAGTCGTGCGCTTACTATCCCCCCCCCCCTTCCCCCAAGTTCTCCTACGTCATTTGCAGGGTTTGTAAACGCTGTTGACCCGAGTCCAGCCCGAGTCGAAGTAAACTCGGTTTGATAAAAGGGTTGTGGTGTAAACAGCCTCTATATGACAGTCCCCACGTACTTCATGTCCGGCATTTGTGAGTTTGTAAAAACAGAGAAAATCCGCTGCTGCCGAGCGAACTGAAGTCTGTCTTTTAAGAGCGACGCTGGCGCAATGAGCTGGACACATCGGACAAGGGGAGGAAGCGTCCAGCGTGCGGAAGTAGGTCATGTTATGCAATGCCAATAGCGTGGCAATTGATGCCAATAGCGTTGCGTTGGCGCTGGCCGCCTACGGAGAGGAAAGCCATGCCAGCCATAACTTAGCCTTGCGCTTGTGAACGGCGCGCAACTTGTTATGTCCGAGACTAGAGCTACGTTTCACACTAGACTAGTCTCTTCCGTGCATATAAGGACCATGTACTCGACGTTGGAGTGAGCAGCTGCTTGTGCTGCCTCGCCTCAGTACGAACCTTCATGCCATTCTCGACCTCACCGACCATGTCCCGCGTGGCGGTGTACGTGCCTCCGACCCCAGGGTCCACCACGTCGAAGGAGTCACAGTCCATGCCCAGGGCACCGGAAATGACGCGCATCAAGTCGCAGAAGAACGTCATCTTGAGCGGCAGACACAGAATGTATCCCAGAAGCCACAGCGCGTCCATGCATTTCTCCTCCATGTCCCCGAACCAGTCCCTTGTGTAACGAAATGCGGTTCGTGGTATCCAAGTGAACGGTTGAATGAAGTAGTAGTGAGACTTAGCGCGCCTTCCTCACTGAGGAGAGTATGCAAATTCAGCCTCTGACGTCATCACAGCGCACTACCCGGGGTTTCGTAGTGGCCACCCGTTTAGCGTGCCACCGGCTGAATTTCGCAGAGTAAGGAAACAAGGGAGACAACTCCAGTCAGGATGCGAGTCTCTCATCAGACGAAAGCCAGCGTGGTTACTTGTCAACACAAGCCGTTCACTGATTACATTAATCTGGCTTCGCTGAACACAAAATGTCCTCACATCGCATTTTTTAATGAAATTGATCCCCTATTCTTGTAGTCTTGGACCTCTCTAGGATTTAACCGATTGGTAAAATGTTTGTAAAAATCTCAAGCGAGGCGCACCTTTGTGGCCGCCATATTGGATTTGGCAGGCAGGACAGCGCTCGTGGGGTGTCCCAGTAAAATCGAAAAATAAAATATTTAGGATCTTCTCCACCCACTGCTGACTGCGAATTTCATAAAATGAAACATCAGTAGACCTATAAGTTATGCGCAAACAACACATTCTACAAGTTTGAGTACATAAAAAGACGTACGAAAATGGCTTCGTAGAATGGGCGATTCTCACGAAGTTCGCAGAGGGAAAATGGTTTCGGAGAGGAAGCCTCTGGCGGGTGACACCAAAGCACGCAGGATGTGATGACGTCAGAGGCTGAATTTGCATACTCTCCTCAGTGAGGAAGGCGCGCTAAGTCTCTCTATTATTTTATTGTGGCAGGGAGCAGGTTTAATGACAACAACTGGTCAAGGTAAAGTTTGATTTTTTTTAAGCGAGGAGTTTGGTGTGCTACTGTTGGTTATCATATTTTTCGCGTGTGTGTGTGTGTGTGTGTGTGTGTGTGTGTGTGTGTGTGTGTGTGTGTGTGAGGGGGGGGGGTGTTGTTTGATTGTCTGTTTCTTGTTCTGTTGTTGAATCTTGTTTTGTGTTTGCCGTTGTTTGTTTTGTTTTGTTGTTGTTGTTGTTGTTGTTGTTGGTGGTGGTGGTGGGGTGGTGTGTGTGTGGGGGGGGGGGGGGGGAGGGGGGAAGGGGAAGGGCGAAGTACAAGGGCTAAACAGGGTGTCAGTGTCCTGTGTATGCCTTTTTCCCGTTGTTCGTGTTCGCGTTGGTGAGGACATCAAATACGTGTTGCTGAGAGAAGCATTGTATCTCGTGTGTGTCAGGTTCTGTTTGTGTCAAGCTCTACCTGATCTTACCTGCATTTGAGAATGGCTCTGCTGAACACGTCGTCACAGCGGAGGTCCAATTTCTTCGCCCACTTGTCTTCAACCACCTCGCCTTCATCTTCACCGGGTTTCAGTTTGTGTCTTTCAACAAACAGACAAAACAAGGAGGAACGGCCCCGTCCTACAAAGTTGTTTCTCCAAACTTCATTTTATTTTGTCTGTTTTGTTGTTATTGTTGCCGGTTCTCCCCTCTCCAAGTTCTACCAATGACACTAGATCCTCTACGACCTCGACCGATTAGCCACGTGACTGGGGGTGGGGCCGGGTGGGGGAAGAAGGGGGAGAGAGAGAGGCAGAGAGAGAGGGTGGGTGGGTGGGTGTTTAGGAGTTTAACGTCCTTTTCCCCCACATAAGGGTGATATCAAAGACGGGGCAACGAGAAAAAGGCCAGCACAAATATTTGGCCCCAGCGGCCGGGATTCGAACTCTCGGCCCAAGCATTGAAAGTCCAACGCTCTACCATTCGGCCACCCTGGCTCCCCAGAGAGAGAGAGAGAGAGAGAGAGACGTCAGTTCCGTGAACTAAACATTTGACGTCATACAGAGAGAGAGATGACGTCAATTCCGCGAAGTAAACTTTTGACGTCAGCCTCTAGCACTGAGATGGTCTGAGGATGCTTGTTCATGTCTTGTGATTTCCCTGTTGGCTTTGTGACTTCTCCGACTGAATTATTTTTCACATGAAATCTGGAAGATCTAGAGGGCTGATGAAATGTCGGAAGCAGTGACGATACTTGCAGATTTTGTCTGTGAACCAAACATTTGACGTCAGTCTCACGCTGCTCGTCTGACAGATGATACTTCTACATATCTTGTGATTTCCTTGTTGCTTTTGTGACTTCCGTGACTGAATTAATTTTTACATAAAATCTGGAAGATCTAGAGAGCTGATGAAACGTGGACTTAAGTGCCTTGGATTGTACTTACGAAATTGCAAAATTGGAACTTTTTTGACCGGCGCTTCTCGCAGAAACGTGAACAATGTGTTTATCAAAAAGCTCTGCTATTCTTAATACTAAAGGCATAATAGTGCAGTAGTTCATGTCATATGTGCAGTTGGCACAAGTGACAAAAATACCGGAATGATGAGTAATTTGAAGCAGTCGTTTCTCAGATATTTGGCCTTATATGCAAACCACCCCTACCTCGGAAATATTTTTCTTACACAAAACCTGTCAGAGCTACAGAGCTGTGCTACGAAAACAGGCAGTATAATTGGATGATCTTCCCAATTTCAGAAAATGAAGCCATTTGAACATTTTTTTCGAAAAAATTCGTGACATGACCGATTTTTTCAAATCGGCGATAACTGTTCTCAAAATGCGGCAGGCTAAAAATCGTGAAAGGTAGCTCTGGAGAATATGACTGCCCATTTTACCTCAAAGTAAAAAAGCCGTCCGGCGAGGTGGTTTAGGAGATAGTCATCATTACACACACGTCTCACAACTCCCGCCAAAAAGAACGCAGCAGCATAGTGTGCACGTAAGGTGTCTATGACGCAGATTTCGTTACGTCACTGTGTACGTGAAAGTAAGTATTGTGTGGAGAAACGTCACAGTCTTGTTTTGTATCACTGAAACTTGCTGCTGCGCGTAGCAAAATCTGCCCCGTCTCATAAAGTTGTTTCTCTATAGAGAAACAACTTAAAAACAAACGATGATTTTTTTTGGTCATGGATGTTGTTGTGCTGTTATGCTTTGCTTTACTTTAGTCTTAATTTCATTCATTTTGTTTGTTTGTTGTTGTTGTTGTTGTTGCTGTTGTTGTTGCTGCTGCTGCTGCCGCTGCTTCTGCTGCTGCTGCTGATGATGAGCATCATGTTGTTGTTAAATTGCGATTTGCTTTGCTAAAAAGTATCCTGGGCATGATCAGATGATAACCATCACATTGTTGTTGTATGTTCCTGTA